>VWZL01003732.1:1179178-1239349 GCA_013396915.1 Stercorarius parasiticus
CCGGACCGTCCCGTGTCCCCCCCCTCGGCCGTGGCCGCCCCGCGGAGCCCGGCGCAGCCCCTACCTGCCCGCACCGCTCCCGCCGCCGCCGCCGCCAGCACCACGGACAGCGCCCGCTTATACCGCCCTCGCCGCGCCTGACGTCACCGCGCGGCCACGCCCCACCCGGGCGGTGTCACCGGGGACGGGCCGAGACGGTGTCGGGCACCCGCGCCGCCATCCCCGGGGACAGGCTGAGGAACAACCCCACGCCATCCTTCCCCTGCATCGGGGGGGGTGTGCAAATAAAGAATGGGGCGGGGGGGGGCGGCCACACGAGAAAAAGGGGGAAAAGAAATGAAAAAAAAAAGGAAAAAGAGGAGAAAAGGCAAAAAGAAAAAAGGAAAGAAGAAAAGTAAAAGGAAAAAAAGGAAAAAGGTAAAAGAAAAAGAAAAAAAGAACAAAGAAAAAGGGGAAAAGAAGAAAAGGAAAAAAGGGAAAAGGCAAAATAAAAAGAAAAAGGAAAAAGAAGACAAAGAAAAAAGAAAAAGGGGAAAAGGAAAAAAGAAAAAGGGGAAAAGAAGAAAAGGAAAAAAGAGAAAAGATAAAAAGAAAAAGAAAAAAGGAGAAACAGACAAAAAAAAAGAAAAAAGACCAAAAAAAAGAAAAAAGGGAAAAGGAAAAAAGATAAAGGTGGGGGAGGAAGAAAGAGGGGGAAAGGGAGAAAAAAAAATGGAGCAAGAAGAAAATAAAGTAGGCAGACACGGTACAGCCAGTGCCTTCTGCTTCCCAGCTCCCACAGTCCAGGGGTGGTGAGGAGCTGGCCGGGGGAGGGGAGGGGGAGCTTCATTAAGCTGACCAATATCTCAGGCTTGTAGGTGACAGCGGAAGCAGCAGCAGGGGCACACGGCCGGGTCTGCGGGACAGGGAGCAGCTGGGGGCACACAGGGACGGAATAGGGTGTGAGCCAAACTGGGAGGTCAGTGTGTGTCCCCTCATGGTGCCCACGCCTTCTGCAGGAGCTGGCCTAACAGCTACCATCTAAGTGGATGTATTATTTTTTTAAGCCTGTGAATGAGCCATGGCAGCACAGTTCTGGCTTTGTGACAAGGTAGGGACAATTCACAGCATCTGTGGCCTCTTCATCAGGCGTGGGAGGCCCAGGAGCTCCAGGCCAGCTGGAGCGTCCTGCTGCGGGCTGTGTTTCCCCGGGGGGAAAAAATGACACCCCTCCATTGTATGCCTGAGACAGGCAGAAAAACTGAAGCACGTTGGGGAGAGAGAATGCAGCAGGATCCGTGACCCCCCCCCCGCCCCAGTAGCTCCCTGGGCACAAGCATCCCACTCCTGCAGGGCTCTGCCTCCATGGGCTGCCGGCTTCGACTCCCACTTCCTGGGGTGCGGAGAGAACCAGAGAGCGGCCTGCCCACCTACGGCACTGCTGGCCAGGCCCCGGCTGCTCCAGCTCCGCTCTCAGCGCTCCATGGGCAAGAAAAAAATGCCAGCGCTTGCAGGCAAAGCTCACCAGGGTGAGTAAATACCACCCGGCACAAATCAGAAAGCATGAGATGTAACACGTGGCTTCAGCTGCTGCTCTGGCGTTTAAGCTTGTTCCTTCTGCTTCCTTTCTGTTCCAGAAAGGTTGTTTCACTTTGGCTTTTAAATCAGGACTCCTTTTCCCCCAAAATAAATCTTTCCTGACAATTTTGACCTTTTACAGCACAAAATGAAAAAAAAACCCAAAAAACCTAGGATGAATGTACCTTCCAAGCCAATAAATGTTACAAAATTAAATTGTCATAAGATCAGCAAGTTAGAAATAATTGCAGCCATGGACACAGACAAAAGGACTATCCTTGCTGCATTTGCTGTAGTTGAAATGGAGAGCTGGAAGCCTCTCGTTTCACCTCGTGTAGTGTTATGAGTAAAACAGAGGACCAGTTTTTGTGCTGGAACTCTTGATCAGCAGCTTTATTCAGGCCCCAGATACAACCCAAAATGTTCTCTTTTCACTGGACCCAGGAAGAACAGAGCTAAAAGAGAAGTTATATTATGACCCACAACAGCATCCTTGAGGAAGGGAAATGGAAAGGCATCTGCTGCAGTAAGCAGAAAGAAAGGTCCAACTCCCCCGGAGCAGCTGGGAACTGTATTGCTGAACACCAAATCTTTGAACGCCCATAAAACATATAGTTGCAGACAATGTTATCGCTAATACACCTTAGGCCATGGAGAAAAACAGTCATTGTGATCAAAACAAAACCACAACAGCCAAAAAACCCAAGACGAAAAATGCTCAATTCGGATTTTCAGGAATTTTCTTGTGCCTCTGCAGGTATTTCTGACAGACTCTTGTTTTGTGCTTTCTGCCACCAAACGCCTAACATTTATCTAGCAAATTCTTTCCCATGAAATCATCCTGCTGCCCCCATCCATCTATCCCGATCTTCAGCATCAGTGCGTATTTCAGACGGCCCAGATTAATTGGCACATCAGTACGATTCCTTCCTCTGCTCCTTAACCACCCGCTTGAGATTTACAGCGTGTGAAGTCAGGCAGACACTTGGCTTAGGTCTCTGCCACGGCTATTTTGGGTTCAGTGGATAAAATTTACCGAAGGGTATCCACAATTCAGCTGTCAATTTTACTCCACATCAAAAAGTGTTGCCTGGACTTTGCGCTTATGATTGATTGCATCCGCACAGCCCTGTAAGGAGGGCCTTAGTGAATGTACTATTTTTTTTTGCCCATATTGAGTGCATGGCATTCTTTTCCTCAGCATGAGTCATGCAACAGAAAATTTGATCTGTGCTGTCATTAGAAGTTCCATGGCATTTTATATGAGAGTAAGATCACATCACGGCATCTCTGAATTTTAGGAAATTGCATTAAGAACTAGCTCAATATCAACTCTTTAACCAGAGGAGCTTGGTAATCTTGTTTTCCTGAGAGCATTTTGACCACGCTGCATCCTTTTGTGGATCCTGGGAACAGACCAGTAATAAACGTAATGGTTTCTCTGGCCTGCCCCGTCACATGCTCTGCCTTACATAGCTGTGCACCATGAGACGCTGAAAAGTTAATCAATCAGTCCCGCATCTTGCATGCTAACTTAAGGGTAAGAAAAGCTTCAGAGAGATTTTTTATCTCATTTCATGTAAGAAACAGCGGCAAGAGGACTGCAGCCCACCGTGTTGTGTCATACCCAGCTAGATCATCATCCCTCAAGTTAGTTAATGGAGAAAGAAAAGTCAGACGACTTGGGGTGGTGGCAAGGTCTGACATGGGGCTTGGTGTCGTTGCCTGTGTGCCCAGCCCCCAGGACAGCATCGTCACTGGTGGGGTGATGGTGGCAAGAACCACCACCGTTCATGGACCACGGTGTCCTGGTGAGACCTGTCTCCCCCCACACCTGCCCAGCTGGCGTGAGAGGGTGAAGCGGCAGTGTTGATGGTACAAGCACCCCAGCAGCAACGCGCGGCACCTTTGTCTGGCTATTGTGGCTCTTTTCTAAACACCAAAATAGTTTTGTGCTGTTCCCTTCAGCTCTAGCTCTCTCCTCTAATTGGTGTCACCAAAGATCAGTACTGCTTAAAAATAAAGCGGGGTTGTGTCAATATTGATTATTCTCCCCCCCCTTTTCCTCTGTTTCCAGTGGCAACTAAAAATAATTTACAATTCATTACAAACATGGCATTTCTTGCAGAATAAGTGCCATTGTCACATTTAAAATTCAGTCTATATCTGACTTGAATATCTGCATTTATTCTGTATGTAATGAGAAGGGGGAGATTTTCTTTCCTCTGAAAAAGTTCCTCTGCCATCACAGATATAGATTCTTTTACATTGTTTTAATTTTAAAGTACTTGAACTCTGCTTGTGTCCAACATCAGACTTGTTGTTTTGTGCTCATTTTGCACGCTTGAAAGATCAAAAGTATTTGTATGCAAATATTTGTGGCCTCCCTAAATTTAGTACATAATAAATGGCTCAGATTTCATTACCAAAGCTGTAAGGGGAGGGAAAAATATAACATGGTGAGGAAAAGTAAGGGCTTTGCAGTTTGTATGGTCCTTTAAAAGCATGGATGTCAAGGCAAGCTTCTGGTGGCCGTAGATCTCTGGGCTTTATTCCATGCTGCAATGAGATTAAGTAGGTTCAACGCCAGCCTGACCAACACGCCTCCCTGGAGGTTTGCTGCTGGCTCTGTAGGGACATTTCAAGAACAGATTTTGCTGCGAACAACAGTAAAAAATACAAATCCTGACTTTTACCCAACATTTACATGTTCAGGATTTCATGCTGCCTGTGTTTAAAAAAAATTACATAGTAAAAGGAGCCTTAGGGCAAGACTTGACTGTCACCTCTGAGACGTGGGGGTATGTCCACCTTTGCAACGTGGACACACCAACAGCCTCGCGAGTGCCACTATCTCAGCGCAAGCCTCTTGTGTCACAGGTGGGGTGTCCCCTACCCACCCTGCACCATCTGAAATCCAGGCTCTCCATACTCCTGCGGCTTTCTTGGCCTGGGGACGGAGCAGCCCCTCTGCAGGAGCCTGGACCAAGGAGGTGGCCGAGGTGGCCCTGCAGCCTCACTGAGGGCATCTCGCAGGCTCTCCCAGAGCCCCCCCCAGCCCAGCTGCTCAGCCTGCAGCACCACGGCTTACAGACAACTAAAATAGGTGGTGGCTGGTAATGGAAAACACTGCTCTGCGCCTACAGCGCCTGCCTGCACCGGGGCTAGGATCCCCCACGGCTCAGCTGTGCCATGCCCGCTTGTGAGTCCTGCCCCAGGGCTTTGTCACCCCTGGAAGTGCCTCTCGTTTTCTCCAGTGACCGCAGGAGGAGCCCAGACCTGCTGCCTCACCGTTCCTGCCTCCCTGCCCAAGGACCTACACTTACTAGAAGATGCCTTGAGCTTGGGATAGTTGGGGTCCACCACATAGCACAGACCCTCTCCTCATGGCAAGTGGTGGGACTGATCAGCTCAGCTGAGGGTAGAGGAGGAGAGAAGCCTCCGCTGGAAGGAGCATGTAAAAGCAGCAGATGAATCAACAGGGAAAGAGTTTGCTGTTATCCTTGTTCCAGTGCAGCCTCCAGTTTGAGTACCATGAACAGGAATAGCAAAACGCCAACAGATTAAGGAATATATGTCTTCTCATACAACCACCGAATTATTTTTATCTCCAGGCCTCCCCCACATACATACTCACATATTTTCTTCCGTGGAGTTTCAAGGCTCTTCACAAAGCCTGTGACATCTGCTTACCAACATTTGGTGTAAAAATATCAATATCTGCTCAGCTGTTCTGAGTGCTACATTTACCAGCCAGTAAAGATCAAGAGCCTCCTGGGAGCTGGCTGGATCAAACTGTCATGATTTCAGCATTGCTTTGCGTCAGACAGCAGAATTTAAAGTCAAAACACAGATAGTTTGGGGAGGAAGACAATGCGAAGCCCTGAGTCATACCCTGCTGAGGGTGAGGAGAACAGATTAATAGACAGCAAGCATGAATGAAAACGAACAGCTCATTTTAGTCATGCGGCTGCTTCTGAAACCTAAAATAGGATTTATTTTTAGTTGTTGAGCATGAAAAGAGGATTTCTTTGCACCTTGCCAAGGAGAAGTTGAGAAAAGTGTTCTAATTAGCGTGGGGCAGGCTCCCCTTTCCTTGACACCCGGAGGAGCTCGGCAGCGGGGCTCGCTCTGCTCGGGGACGTTTCGCTGCTCACAAGCTGCTTTCCCCATGCGTCACCCACGGAACTTTGCACGACCCGTCAGCTTTTAGCGTCATTCGGGTACAGAAGATGCAGCCCGCACTCCAGCCCCAGCCAACTTTCCCTTTGCCAAAGTTGAGTTAAAAAAAGAATATGATTGCTTATAACCAGGTCGCATCTTTTTGAGGAGCTGCGCTGCTCCCCACTGCAGGCTCACAGGGGAAGGAGGCAAAGCAAGCACGGCTTCGTTGTTGGAGAAACTCCACAGGTTCACCCCAAATCATTGGCGATTACTTAACCTCCGAGCCCTTCAGAGCAGCGGTGACAACAACCACCAACAGCGGACAGCAAAACCGGTTTGCCTCTGCTTTCCTGGGCGAGTGCTGCCTGCCCAAGTCAAGCTCCTTGGCTGGTGTGAGGGTCCAACCTAGGGTATTGGCCACCCTGGGGTATTCAGGTCAGCCCAGGTTGACCTTTAGTGATGTTTTTTCATGAAAGAACAACAAAGGTTTTACATAGGAGTGAAAAAAGTTGGCACGCAAATCTGTACACACATTTATGTGATTTTTCATTTTAAATAAACAGATAGCTGTACATAAGGTTAGTTACATTACTTCTCTGCTAAATCAATTCATCAGTTCTGCTCTACAGAAACTTCATGATTTTGGGGCTAAGCCATCTCTATCCCTTACTTACATTAAAGCCCCATTAATTTCCACATTAATCACTCATAAACATGAAAAAGCTCAGTGATTTTGGATCTCCCTGTCTCTGGCAAAAAAACCTCCATTTTGTTATGTGCTGCCTTGTCTGACAACACAGGACAGGACTCCAGTGGCAAAATTGCCACTCCAGAATTAACGCTCCTGTTCTTACTCCTTTTTTTTTTTTTGAGAATCCAACTATTCTCAAGGCACGTACTAGTGTGCTTGTGTTCCTTCATGTGGGCAAATGTTCTTCCATCCCCAAGCCAGGAGGGCAATGGGTGCTTTAGCAACGCAACGTGTGAGAATCCGTCCACTAAAGCTAGAGGTCATGCTAGAAGCCATGCTCTGTTTCCTTGACATAAAACATTATCACAATTTTCTCTTGCATTGTCTTTGCTAACATCATTAGTTTCACTGGTGTCATTACAACCTTTTTTGTGGCCATAGGTTTGTCCTTCTTTGCTTAGTAAGTATGTTCCCACAGAGGTTCCAACTCTATTGCTACAGTAATTTGTATAGATCTGGGTCAAAACCAAATTTAGCATTTGGTCACAAATGTGACAAAAATAGAAAAAAGAGGCTCAGTGCAAGGCACAGCACAGAGCCAATGTTATAGAATTTGTTCCTAGAGACAACTTCTACCAAGAAGAGGGCAAAGAGTTTGACTTGGTAGCTTGTGTGGACAAGGCAGAACCACTTCATGTCTTGCCCCTTTTTTAAAATGTATACTAAATTAAAAGTTAATTCGACATAGAGATGAGCGATTGCATCAAAACGAGAGCACAAATCCATATCACCCCATGAGGTTATAGCTAGTAACGTTTGTCACATCAGCATTAAAGCAGAGAGCTTATATTTTTAGGGTTGAACTGTACTTACTTTGAATTCCAGGGAGAGTTGCCTGGCTTCAAGGGCAGCTTCACTGGTTTAGTGGTTGTAGGATCAAGGCAAGTCCAGAACCTTGTTGCAAAAAGGAGAAGAGGTAGAGGGTTAATCATTTACCCCCCAGCCTGGCACCAGCAGCCGGGCTGTGGTCAGCGTGCCCCGCGGCTCCCACAGCCGAGCAGAACTCCAGCACGGACCATTTATCAACTGGCAGAGACACTCCCCGGACAGTGAGGATTTAATGCTATGGCCCAGGTGTGCAGGAGGCATATTTTGAGCAGCAAGAGACAGAGAGATCAAGCAACATGGTCTACCAGCAGCAAGCTGCCACCCTGCGTTAATGCACATGGACAAGCCACCTTGCTCCATCCAGCGTGGGATGGGGTGGGAGCCGGAGGGTGGGTACAGCTGGGGACATGGCACAACGCGTCCATCCACTGAAAAGATTACGAGCTCTGTTAACAGCTATAATTTGCTTTTTTATATCACTCAATCCTGAAATGGTCTCATGGGCTAGGAAAAAAGTGCCAGGGCAGGCTGCTGCCTTCTCTGGCAAAAGTCAAAACGTAAGCGGTGACACCGTTTCCCCAAACAGGCTGCAATCTACATGACAACTAGTAACACCTCTGCAAGCTGGGAAGAATATTTGCTTGGACCTCTAAACTGTTTTAGATAGCAGTCTGGCATCTGTCTCTCAGCTATCAGAGCCCTGACTGGCAAATAAAATCCATATAATCAGGAGACAATGCTGCAATTTCCCCCTGAGGCAAATACTTTCTGTCCGATACACCTTGCTGGTAAGTGTCTGAGATGGGCTGAGAGCCCTTCCCAGCCCTGAGGCTCCTGCTTTGCTCTTCTTCCAAACCCTGGGCCAGTCCACTCAGTCACCCACCATCTGGGATGGATGGAAACCCGCTCCAGGCTGAGATACCACCGCTGGGTCAAGACAGATGTGTGCCAACCCACTGACCGGCTCTTTTTCCAGGTAGGAAAATGGTATCGGAACAAGTAAGTTGGGGAAGGGACAAATACCTAGTGAGAAAGCGGCCCACGCGCTGTCTCGCCTGAATATTAGTCCAAACAGCTTCTGGCTACAGGCATCGTGCTGAGCAGTCCCAGCTTAAGCACAAGATAGGACCGTGTGATGCAAGATCATGTTTTTCTCTGCCTCAGAGTGAAAGAATTGAGCAAAAAATTGGATACGTGTTGACAAGTAAGATGGAGAGCATAGATTCTGTACCAGCAGAGATAAAATACGCAGCCTCATTTATAAAATATTAAACATAAGCTATTTTTCCAATCGAATGAAATGTACGCAGAACAAACCATTTGTATCCAGGGGTCCCTGCAGGCGACAGAAGGCTTGTCATGAAAATAGCAGCTTGAGTGCTGGGCTAATAATTCAGATTCAATCGGATTTGAATCTGAAAGTAAACAGACACATTATTGTATCTCACCCCAAATCCGCAGCATCCTTGCTCCGGAAATTTTCTCCCAGATACATTTAAAAATCAAGCGTGAATGCTATAGACACTGTTTGCTCCTGTGTTGTCAGCCAGAATCTGCAACAGGGCTGTGGCTGCAGGAAATGCATTTCTCCAGCAGGAAGAGACTGACTCATTGGCTTCCGTTTGCAAGTGCTCACTGCGAAAAAGCTCTTTTATTTTCACGCAGGGCTTTTCAACTGAGTGGGGAAAACCGACTTTTGTTGCCACGCGCATCATGTGAGCATCGTGGCAACTGAGACAATGTTATTTTGTCTTCGCCTGATGGCGGCAACATGGGTTGATATGAGGTTGGCAGTAGCTCCGCCAGTGCTATCCGCATTCCGCAGATGGAGCAGGCTTCCCAGGCGCAGGGACACTGCACAGGGCCAGAGCCGGTGCTGCTCATGAGACTCAGGTCTGGCCATTTTTACCGTTAACGCTGTTTTTGTACCTCTTCTATTTCACCACCTTAGCAAACTGTCTGCCTGTCCCTAAAACCAACCCAATTTCCAGTGATGGTCTCCCCTGTACAAGGCGACGTGGTGGGGAAAGGTCTGGATCAGCATGATAACGTTTTCCAGCAGACTTGTAGCTCTTAACTTTATTTTGAAGCTGTCCTGCTGCTGCACTGCAAACTGTCACCCCGGGGCCATCCCACCAGCAGCAGATCGGCACACACAGAAAACCACAGCCCCGGAGCTGCTCACAAATGCAACCTGCATCCTCCAAGGACTCCGTGGCCATCTTCCGAAAAATGACAGGTATCCCGTCATCTGTATCTGCTGCCTTCGGCATGATGCTGGACCCCATAGAAGTGTTCTCGTTCACCCAAAATAAATCGTTTGAAACTCAAGGCAAAAGCAATTCATTGCAGCTGTTCAAAATCAGGTCGCAAAGCACCACCATGAATTACTGTCAGCCTTACCTAGCGCGCGGCTTGCATATGCTCCTGCGTAGATGTGGGGTCAACAGGGAGTTGTTTGGCTGGCTGTGGTTTTCCACTAGTTTATCTCAAAACTGAATCAAAAGGCCAGAGACTACATCTGGCACTGGAGATCTTGTCTGAAGAACCAAATGGATTACTTGTCCATGCAGGGCGGTTTTCACCATCTGTTGCAAATGTAATATTGATGAGGTTCTCAATTTTGCATAGCTGTTTCACGATATTATTATACGACAAACAAACAAACCCAAACACAGCCCTTCTGGGTTGATGTGTCATGCTTTTAATCAGGAAGTCATGACCATATGCTTGTTGAAGTGGCACCTTCTCAGCTTCTCCTGATGTGCTGTTGCCTGTTGCAGTGGATGTCCACGGTGCTTCACACAGCACCATGCTGCTGCTTGGCTTCTCTCTCAGACTACGGCTGCAGAACCTTCCCGGCTCAGGGGCTGTTTGTACAAGCCTCCACTGGCTGGTTTTCACCCTGGCCCACCAAGGTCCTTTTCTCATTCCTCATCCTCTCTTCTGGAAGGACCCGGCGGTGGCTGGTGGGTACAGACTCGTGTAGAAGCAGTCCTCCTTGAGCTCCTGTGGATTCCTTCCTCACTGCTAGGCGTTGTGAAGGACATCGCTTCCCATCTTGTTATATTTTTTGTATGGAGGTTTTCTGTACAGAACAGGAAGGAATGGGAAGGAAGAACTGTACCATGTGAGAAGACACAGAAGAAACTGGGCAGAGAAAGAAAGAATTTGGTTGTCAGTGATGTGGCTGCAGCAGGTGAGCCAGCCCAGCTGAGAAGATGTGTGCTCCTCTGGAGAGCACAGCCAGGGGCTCTGAGCTGGAAAGACCAGATGGTGCAGGAGCTGAGGCAGGAATACTGAGTCTCTCTTTCAGGGTCTGTGCCAAAGAGGTGGGACCAAAGGGTAATTAGGCTGATGAACAGTGGTATTAAATGCAGGAAATGAGGCTTACAAAATAAGAGAAGTCTTAGGAAGAAATAAGTTGAAGTGAGAAGCATAACAGAGCAAATCCCAGCACAACTAACCTGCGAGGGAAGCAGAAATACAGAACCTGCTTCCTAAAAGTAAATCCATACATACAACTGCAGCTATGTTCCCTGACTTTTAACCACCAAGTACATATATGACTTACAGCCATTTATTTGCTTTAAAAAAAGCAGTAAAACAATAAAATTGAAAGTATATGCTTTGGTTGTAGTAAGACCAAATACATTTGGAATACGCACAAAATTAAAGACATGCCTAAGTGCTTTGAGCAGTAGCCAGTGTTTGCTGAATGAGAGCCCTTAACCATGATTTTTAATTACTACTGACAATTCTTAATTCTAAGTTTATGCTGTTAGTTCTCACAGCTGCTTAGCCAGCCAGGGCTCAGAGGCCATCTACCGACAGCCAGCAGCACCGAGACAGTCTTACCTTGGAAAACAAAGAGAACTGCAGAGGCTTTTCTGTGCCAGTGGCATCAGACAAAACCAAACCAAACCAAACCTCCCTTTTATAACCATCACAACCAAGTCCAACCACTCCTTTTACCAAACAACAACACTTTAAGAGCAAAGATCCCAAGAAACAAACAAACAACCAACAATGATTTTCAGGCAAACGGATCATAAAAGAAGCCTGCAAATTTGGTTGCTGCATTGAAAGCAACATCTACAAAGGTGCCCACAATCCACTAATAAATGCGGTATCTTCCCATATTATCTGAAGACTACTCTGACCTCCGAAGTAGCTGTTGAATTCATACTTTGCATTGTGCTGATCTAAGTCCTAATTCATAAAGCAACATGAATTTTAATAATGCTGAGCAAGTCTTGCCTGACACATCAGCTGCATTAGCTTAAAAAAGATGGATCATCAAATACCGTAGCGTATACCCACACGCGCAGAAAATTATACACACCCCAAAGGGGTCGTTTTATCAGGTTTTTTAGACAGAAAAGAAAAGCAATTCAGCTATGTAATTTTCTAACTCCCTGAATCCTTGGATACTGCAGACAAAAGTTCTGAGATGACCCTGTCACTCAATGAGGTCTCAAAGTACTTCTAGTGTTGTAAATCATTCCTCTCCAAAACTTATTTTCACGTGTCTTGTGAACGTAGGGCTGCCTTACAAAGCAGTTGCCATTCCTACACATTCCTTCTGCCTTATTTAGACTCTGCCAACAGCCCTTAAAAAGTCTGCAACAGCTGTGATATAAAAACAAATCCAACTCTAAAATAGCATCCTAGAAAGAACCAGAAGTCCTTGTTTTGCTTGGTTATAGCAAGTATATCCTCTCCATTGTACAGACAGAGCAGGTAGACATGACTGTAATTAAGAACAAGTATAGGACTTGCATGGTGGGGGTAAATTAACATTTCACAGACCACCTTAATGCTGACACTTCCTAACATCTGTTTTCTCTGCAATCTTAACTCTCCTTCATCGTGTTTTTGTAGTATTCTCTACTGTGTCTAACAGAAGGAAGCCCTGGTTGGGACCAGCAGAATCTGCGGTGAATTATTTATATTCCAGTATTTCTGCACAAGGATTAAGCCATTACACTAGTCTGTGGGAATATACATCATCTTTTAGTCTCATTTTCTTCTGGTCTGACTTTGATCAGGTTGAAGAATAGAACCTACATGCCTGTCCCGCTGGTTCTTTCATTCTTATTTGAAGCATTTACCAGCATCCTACTACAATATGGCATCAATCTCCTACAGAACGACTTGCAGAGAAGAAAGAAGAGTAGCTTCCATTGCACTTTGCTTACCAACCCTTCCATGACCTTTCTGTAGACCTTCTTGTGAGCAGTCTGGGGCATAAGTCAAAGTCTTGGTGGCCTAGCTGCCAATTAACCATAGC
The DNA here is from genome assembly GCA_013396915.1 of Stercorarius parasiticus. Taxonomy (NCBI): domain Eukaryota; kingdom Metazoa; phylum Chordata; class Aves; order Charadriiformes; family Stercorariidae; genus Stercorarius; species Stercorarius parasiticus. The sequence goes on from VWZL01003732.1 coordinate 1,191,772, forward strand.
TCTGGGACCGTCCTATGAATATTATAAGAACAAAAGTTCTGTAAGGTATTTGCCAATGTATTTTACCCTGAGGCATTTTGAATAGCTACCTTCTCAGAAAAATTGCATTACAGATACAAGAACATTTCCTTGACCGATTGTTTGGTATTCTCTAGAGCAATCCTGAAATATTTTAAGGAGGCTTGCTTACAACTCAAGAAAGGGAAAAATAAATAAATAAGGAAAAAGGAAAGATTTTAATCACAATCAAAGATTTTGCAATCGATGCAATCGGTGGGTATTCATAGCCTCCTGCATTATTTTAAAGCCCAGATTAAAGGTGCACAAGACAAAGGCAGAAAGACAGCTAACTTGCAAGACTGACGAGTGAAACAGAAGTTTCTAAAACATAAGTGTTCACTTTTGTACTGACGCATTGGCAGCAGAGCATTAGTCAGACAGGCAGAGAGTTTTCCTCTAATATAGGTATATTAGCATGCAGTGCCTGGCCACATTTTGATTTGAAGCTAAGCAACGCAGGCTCATTCTCTCCAGCAAGTCAGACTGATGCATTCTCCCAAGAATCATGCCTTACAGAAAAATAATCATGAAATATTAATCATTTCCTATTTACAGCTACAACTGTCACAAATGATGTAGCGCTCTCGTGTACAACCTCCTGCTGAAAAAGCGCATAAGGAACGCAGCAAACGTTGATGCTTCCCAGGCAGAGATGAAGCCTGGGCTGAAGGAGTGTTGCAGCCCGGCCACGCCAGTGGCTGCCCGCAGGAGCAGGGACAGTCCCCAAGACCCGCTGTCATGACTTGGGTCAACCCACCTGTGATGGCACCAGCAAACCCATACCAAGTCACCCATTAAACACTACCACACTGCTTGTACATTCAACCCTGTCTTCCTGCACCAATGAGTACCTACAACCAAGAAAATGCTGCCAAAAAAGTACTCACAAAGCTGCGTCTGAAGACAAGCAGTTGACTGCCCTACAGATGAGGCAACACTTCCATTCCTTGCTGGCAATGAACAGACATCAAGAAGAATGTGGTATGGAAGAGGAAAGCACAGCAAATGGGTTTTCATCAGGGTTTATGCTCAGAGCAGGCATATGGCCCTATTGCAAGATCATCGTGAAAGCTCCATGTGCGTTTAGAAGCTATTCATTCAGGGATCAGACTCAATGCCCCGTGACTTGCGAGGCCTGTCATTCAGCCGAAATAGCAAATAATGAGAAATAATTTCTCTGAATAGCTGATAGGCAATCCAGAGCATGAAACTTATTTGCATAAAACAGTCATTGTCATTTCACACACGCAGATCTCTGGCAGTCAAAACCTCACAGTAGATCATTGAGGGACTGAGGGAAAGAAATTAAATCAGTTGTTTGCTACAAATAACTCATCCAGTTGTATCTGACGTGGCACTGCCTTATTACTGGATATTGTCAATGCTCCAAGCTGTGACCGATAGCCAGGATCCCAGGACATAAACCCCCATGCAACATCTTAAGATACACTCTTTGCCATTACATGCTGCTGCAAATGGGCTGCGAAAATGAAAGGAGGAGAAAAAGCGCTCCCAAGCTAAAGGTAATGCTTATCAGATGGAATTAGGTGGCCCAGATCACAAGAAGTGCACTGAATATCTGTGAGACTTTTGGTTTCGATGACCATCTTTGTCTACTATCAAATACTTTCAGTGATATATTTCCTGGGTGTCTTCTGATCTTGCTCAATAATAATAATCTTTTACCTGCAGATAGCCTCCTTCTCACAATATAGCATTTGTTATATAGGTACTTTCCTGGAACTATGTGATTCCGTAGCATTTTCTCCCTCTTCATACTACAGAAATTAGCTTTTAGACAGAATCAAAACATTCAGCTATTACCTTTGTTACCATCACCAGGAACTTCTTGGAGCAAAAGGGGGAAGCCTTTTTAATGGTGATGGCTATAGTATCTGTGGAAAGGTACCTAACTTTCAGTTTTAGTCATGGTTGCAAAACACTATCTTCAACCATTGCATTGTAATATGATTCAAGTTTATTGGGCTGGAAAACCTTGAAATAATTGCTAGGACAACTAGAAGATGCTCTCCAATGTTTGAAGGCAAAGCATAGAGCTCTTCTCCATCAACACTCACCCACGTCCCGGCCAAGGAATTCAAATTGGATGGAGATTTTGAAGAAACTAAGCGATGATTATAGCCTTTCTGCCTGTATGCAGTGGCTCTGAGTCTAAGGTCCAACAGACAGTCCTGAATACCTACAACCATCCTTCCACAGTTATCTACATCCCAGTGGAAAGAAACACTAAGGGTTGCTTTTACTAGGCCTCTGCTAACACTTGGCAGCCTACAAGAGACTAGACAGAAAGCAGGTTCTCCTTTGCAGTACAAAATACAGCAGTATGTTTACCCAGTCACTGAAAATAAATCAGATTATGAAGATTTCCAGACACAATGACCGCTTGCTGTTTCCAAAGTGAGCTTATGACGGGGCTCCAGGTTCTGCTCCTTTTTTTGTCGGCTAGGAGAGCGCAGCAGCAGTCGGTCTGTCATGTTACCACGCTGGCTGCAGAGGCTGCATGGGCACCCAGAGATCTCCCTGGGTGGAAAAGTGGGTATTCTGTCACTATTGCACTATATTAAGGCACAGCCACTCAAAGTTGTGGTTTTTCTCTGTCCAGAATTTGCTGCATTTTGCTTAGGGAGGGGGGCCTTGTTCCTGGCAGCAGAGACCCTTCCTTTCAGCAACAGGGATGCTCGACACACAGGTCCAAACAGCCAGTTTGAGAGCAAGGCTGGCCCCGTGGGCTAGCAGGGCAACCAAGAGCGTGTCTTACCCCATCGGCCAGGGATTTCCTGCAGGGACTTCAGCAGCTCACTTTGCCTCCCTCTTCCCCCTTTCTTTCTCTGCAGAACAGCCAAGTTTCCCTGCCCATCCATTAGGCATTCAAGACTGTGAGGCCCCCTTAGTATAAAAATATCATAAAATTTTCATTAGGTTTTGAGGGGGGTAGGAAGGGAAACAACTCACAGGATAGAAAATTGCTCAAAAAAAAACAGAAAAATGAGAATAGCCTCCCGTACTGCGCCTTAAAACAGTTTGCTATGGTTTTGTACAGAAGTTACCTACAAAAGTTTCCGTGTTCTATAGCATTATGGCATGAAGGTTCATTCTGTCTCTGAAGCATGATAAATGTAAAGCCATTTAAAATATGGCAGTTTACAGTCTAACTAAAGAGCTTCTGATAACCTCCTATCACAGGCTTTACATTTTAAGCTATACCATTAAACTCAAATGGTGAGAACAAAAAGGCCAGGTTCAGCTATTCAGAGCAGTGAATCTTTTTCTCCTGATGTGCCATACAGTTAAAGGCATCAGCACGATAACGAATATTAAGAAATCTGTCACGAGCTGTCATCCGCTTGGGAAGAACAAACTCCCCAGGGCTCACTGTTGACAGCACTGAAAGAAACAGCCTCACCTGGAACCACATATTAATTCATCCTGGTGAACGCATCGGTGTGCAGCCCTTCCACTTCAGATATGGTCGACAGGCTACCTTCTGCACTCATTAAAGGATGTTAGAACGAGATCAGACACTCCTTATTGCCTATCTCGCATTTTGCGTTTGCAACTGCGTTCAAGAACAGCTAGGGATGGCTGAACATTAACCAAGTAAAAGCAAAAAAAAAAAAAAAAAAAAAAAAAATCAATAATGTCTAGATTAGTTGCCTTTTATTTCCCCATTCTATCAACTAGAATTTCATGTGCCATTTTTTTATTCACAATTCACATGGCAGAAGCGCCTCTCGACTTAATGAATATCTGCATGTTCAGATTTTTTCCCCCCCTAAATTAAAGAAATTACGGGAATTTGATCCCCATGGGCAGGTACACTGTGTATTTGCCGAGCGGCAGATGCAGCATGGTGCTGACACAGCTCTGTGGATGCTGGACCGGAGCAGGTCCACCTACCCTGGAGCACACGGAGATGGGTTGGGGCAGCTTGCTCTCTGGTGCTTGTGTCCCCTCACTCATCACCGGGGTATCTGAACGTTCTCCCCTTGTCAGTACTCCTTCCCTGGTGCAGGAGAGCAGAGGACGTTACTTCACAAATAGCCACGGCTTCACAGAGAGTCTAAGCCCAAGGTACCTGAGGTGCTCACGTGGGATGGCTGCAGGGGACCCAGAACTGATCCTAGTCTGCCCTCGCCCACAGAAGCATCTTAGCCCCCGGACCACCCTTCACCCCAAAACTCACACACACACACACACACCCCCCCCCAAGGATGCACCATTTACTTTAACGTTTCAGTACCAAAGTAAGGCACAACCTGTCCGGAGCGCGGCCTCTCCTACAGAGACAAAACCACACCGCTCCTCAAAATCACGAGCCCTTCAGCTACACACAAAACCGGAATCAGAAAGGTAGAAAAAATCCCGAGCATTCCCCCAGCGGCAACCAGATTCATCCACACATATTACTTTGCCACAGCCCTACTGCCCACAAAAATCCTGGCTTACGTTTGTTTCTCTTAAAAGCACATTATTAAGTTCCAGCATCTCAACGCTGTGAAAACTCCCGCTAGAGACACGGCAAAGGGAAGACAGAAACACAGTGTCTGACCAGGGAAGAGCACACGGTGTAAAGTCTTGCTGCCCCGCGGTGTGCCCATCAGTGCTGAGCAGTGCCAGGGACCTGATTTCCAGCCTTGGTGAGCCGGCGGGGAGAGAGGGGACAAGAGGAGGACATCGCCCCCTCCCCACAGCTCAGCAGAGACCTTGGGGCGCTGGTGCTTCAGCCCCATCCCTCCTCGTCCCCAGGAGCCACGCTGTGCCTCTTGTTTCTCCTTTGTACCGCACACGGCTGGACTTTTTTTGGTATGTGGCACTTATCTTACAGTTTCCCAGGCTGGTCGCTGCCCAGAAAAGAAACTGGAAGCACAGGCGCAGGATTACTCGCCCATAGCCGAACCGCCCCAGCTCGCACAATGAACGCGTGCCAGCAGCTAACAACACATGCTGTCCCCACTGCGTGACACTCTGGCTAACATGAGGGAGGATAAATGGGCATTTCCTCTGATAGGCGCCAACAGAAATGGCATTTCAGACAAGTCAAATCCATCCATCCTAGAGAAATGCCAAAATATCCCAGTTTGCAAGCTCCGTCTCCTTACTAACAGCAATGAAAGAAAACAGCTCAGATATTGGTGGAACAAGTGGGGGTTTTTTTGCTGCCAGCAAGTTAAAAAAGCGTGTTCAAAACAGCAGTAAATAATCTGCCTAACAATTCAGAACTCTCTGCTTTGGTTCATGCCTCTGTTACGGTATTCTTCTCCCTTGAGATCTTTCGGTGGCATGGAGACTCGTAGGAGAAGCAGTAGTGCAAAATACCACATGGGCTGCTCTCCGGAGCCGAAAGTCTTAAATGCATCAGGAGAAGACATTTGGGAAACAAGATCTCCAGCAGTTTCCATACTTGCCTGATAGGAGCACACATAATGCTACTGAACAAGGACAGATTAAGAAACATGGGGCCTGCGTTCGGATATGTAATGGGGAAGGCTGTATTCGTGGCAAGTTTTCATCTGGATGGATTCTAACGCCTTACAGGTCTCTGCTAGGGTCACAGAGTCAACCCGCCTGCAAACAGAGGAGGACACAACCTCAATGCTACCAAATACAAAATACTTCTAGCTCAGATAGTTTTCTCTGGTAATGACAGCAGATAGATACACAAAGCTGCTGCGGATGCTGCTGCACAAAGATTAATATGTTCACAGCAGTGTTCTCAGCAGCCAACAGCCCCCACCTACTCTCAAGCTACCAGAATTGAGGGCCAATAGTTAGAGAAACTAATTGCTGCTGCTGGAACAGTGCGAGGGGGAGAGGTGAAACCCAGAGTGTTTCTTGCTTCAGGGGAATTCTTGCCTTTATTACCAGCTAATTTCACAAAGAGAGGCCACTGCAATTTAAAATCCTCTATCTATGCCTTAACCTCTGTTCCCACGTGAGGGTTTCTTCCACCGCCGCAATTGAAGGCTGTGTTGCTCTGTCACGGTTATTAAGCAGGAGCCTGAACACTAGAAAGCCATCCTTGTGGAAATAACGCTCCACCAGGCACCACTAAAACCAGAGGGCTGGCCTCATCTCGCCTAGCGCCCGCTCGAGGCTGGACTGCTATGGTCTTTCCAAGCTGCTTTCAAAGGGTGGCAAACCTGGGCGGCTCAGCCCACCCAAAGGTATGTTCCAGAGATGTAATGAACGACCCACCAGAATTCCTCCTCTGGCTCTGACCCTAGATGGCTAGGCTGACCCCACATCCAATTTTTAAGACAGCTCAAGCTGGATGAGGTGTCTGATCACATTTGAACACCATCCAACTGATCACGTTTGAAAAATGCATCAACGCGAGGGATGGAACGTGTTAGTAACACTGTATGAAAAATTTCTGCACCGTAGTACCTTCAAGAAGGCGACACCAGGTAAACCCAAACACAGCCACCACACCCACACATTCCTGTCTGTCAGCTCTTGCTGAATTTCAGGCACCTTTCAAAGAAGAAAATCGAAACTTTTCAGCCCATCAACCTCAGAGATTAATTCAATTTTTAATTAAAAGGAGTGTTTTCAGCCTGAAACAGTCTTTCTAATTTCCCTGTTGCACCGGAAGGAGATGAGAGGCGAGGAACTTCCCTAACTACTGTTGCTACCAAACCCTGCTTTAAAGCACCCTGTGCAAGAGCAATGTCAATACATGGACTCAGTCTTTAAACCTTGCAGAAGTTTTAGAAATACTTGAGCCCATATGAAGAAATACCAGTAGTAGCGCTAACCACCACCACCCCCAAATTATTTTTAATTACTTCTTACTCCATCTTTACTGTAATTATATGATCCTTCCTTTACAATAATTGCATGTCATACTATGGAAGAATGACTTTTTATTAAGTGATCTCCTTCAGTAACTAATGGCACGATTAAGATGGTCCTTCATTTGACATTAATGACAAATAAATCAATACATCTAGTATCTAGAAATATTAGAGTAGTTTCTTCATATTCAATTATTGTCCTGAAAGATGCCTCGGGAGGGCTTCTGCACAAATATTGGGCGGCGCTGGGAAAGGGTTAGTTACCTTTCACGAGTCGCTAAGCAACAGGACTCTGCTCTTATAGTACTTTTTTCCATCCAGAGCTGTGGCAACGATGCAACCTTTCTGCATCTTACCCACAGAGTTTTCTGAAAACTTGTCTGCAAGAAGAGCAAACCCCCAGGCTGCTCGCAGACTGAAATTTAGCTCCTGATAGCTATTAGTTTTCAAATTGCTTTGGAACATTTAATTTTCTGATCCAAAACATACATTGTATTTTAATATGGTTTAAATGATGGAAAAGAGAACTAAAATGCAGCTAGAGAACTAAAACCAAACAAAGAAGCCCCAATATTCAGCGATATTCAACACCCCGCTACTAAGTCGCTTCACGAGGTGTCTCAAATACAACCAATAAAAGCAAACTTAAAAGAGTGCAGAAATTCAGAAGCCAGGTTCAGACCCCAGGGATGGTCTTCTCCCTCCCAGAGGGAAGGAGAGACACAAGGAGGGTACAGACAGCTCCAAGCAGCTGCAGTGCAGATACCACCCAAACCACACCAAGACTGCATCAATCATCGGGGGCTACTGAGGTCCGGTAACTCATAAATCAATCTCATTTATATATGCTTATCTGACTGTACATATCTCATAAACACCTTAATCAGGAGAGAAGGATGCATCCTATAATAAGCAAAGCCAAATAACAGCGATTTGAATATCCATGAGCTCTGGGGAAACATATTTGAAAGCTAATTTTCAGGGACTTGCTTCTGCAAAGACTTTGAGGACATTTAAGCTCGCACATGAACATCAAGATCGTTTTGGACAGAGCACATGTAAATCAAGCACACACATCAGTCCTTGCTCAGGTTCCGTCATTTAATCTCAGCCAACCTCTATGAAAGAACACAAATAAAATCTTTGTGTTGCCAGCATTTTCTAGCAAAAACTACTAAACAGATTTTTACGGGGCCAGGCTTTGCTTTGTTTTCCCCTAATTTCTTAGCTGTCTCACATAATGGGCCTACTTATGGTAATATTCTGGTCTGTGTGTTTATTCCAGGGGGATGTATCAACTTACGGAGGTGAATGACGGTCTCAGCCCAAGCTCCTGGTTGCTGCCACGATCCGCCACAGCTGTGCATAGGTTAGACGCGAGCACCAGGAGTACAGATCTAGGAGAAGGCAGCAGCTCTACAGCAGGTCCAACTCTCTTTTGGTCACTTTGAATGTTCGCCAGATCATAACAGTCAAAAGAAAGTATTCTGGACTAACAGTTGGGTTGATGAATGCTGCCAAGTCAACAGGTCAACAACTATTATGACTGGGATCGTTTTTACTTGGGAGCAGAGAGGACATCTACGTAAAGCAGGTCTCTCTACAGTGAGTTTGCCTTCTGGCAGGTTGCTCTGAGCAGGTTGGGAGGTGTCCTTTGGAACTACTGGCACTAAATACAAGGTCTGAGTGAAGCAATGTTACATCATATCACATCACTACATAATGATTACATTAGATAACCAAAACACAAGAAAAAGGATGAAAATATGTGAATTTGGGGGGTTGGCTAGCCTAAATTTATGGAAAAATACATGATGCATGGTCTTCATAAATCCCAGGGAACAAATACTATGAAGACATGAAGTTCATGTTCCCTTCAGTCTGTTAATGCTTATGCTGGTATTGGTTCCCTGGGGTTTATGAAGAGGTTTAAACAAGTGAGCTATTTTTATCAGCATACTGGGATTTATTGTGTTAAATTAGTTTCCATCTCAAAAGAGAAAAATCTGAATTTCTTAAAACAGGATGACTTTAATACTGATAAAAAAAGTCCTTTGAGTGAAGGAAGAAAAATAATCCTTAAAATAAACAGAACTGTTTTGTTTCAGAAAATTCTCTGTTTTGTAATAAACTGGGTTTGCTTTTAAAACACCTTGGATCCCTTGCCAGGAGTGGATTGGCTTACGTGGGCCAGCAGGAGACGCTGAGCAGGCTCAGTCCTAAGGCCACCTCGGTTTCTGGGCTTTACACAAAGGCAGGTAAACCATGCCTAGGCACAGCTGGGAGATGTAGGTCAAGGTCCTTGCTTGACTGTACACTTGAACTTGGTACTTGATTTACAAGACTGGGGGTATTCTAAATCCAGATCTGAGTTCTGGTCTGCTCTGGAAATGAGTTCAAGCTATGAAACCGAATTTCAGCTCTGGCCTAGATTTGAACCCCTTCGACGTCCTTGTATTTGTGTTTCAGTCCTTTTCTAGTGATGGTCTACCAGCCAAAGAAAACCTGTACATTTTAAAGCCAGGCTTTCAAACACACTTGCTAAATCTCGATTTCAGCACAGTTTTTGGTGTTTTGTAGGGGGCGACAAACCCCCATGTCTTAAGTGCCTCCTTCTACATCTAAAGTTAGATAAAACACCAAATGCCTGGGAACACATTCAGATTTTTTCAGGTAGTTTTTAGCAATAAGAATGGACAGTGATTCAATGGCTGAGGAGAGGAAATGAGTCACAAAGCAGCATCTCTCGTTACTGAGCTGGAGTGTCCTAGGCTGAGCCAGGGGCCTCGGAACAACAAAGTGATAGGATTATATTTCTTCTGTATTTTCTGAAAAGAGCTAATGAGACAAAGCTGGAGGGGAGAGCTCTGAATGCCACCCTTGGAAGGGCAGGGCTCTCCTCAGGTTGCCAGGACGACCCTTTCGCACAGGGGTAAATAGCCACTAGCTTTCTTAAAACTACAGAAAATAGAGCTGGAATGGGCCTCTGGAGGTCATGTGGTCCTCCTCCCTCCTGCACAATATTATTTGAAATAATTAAATAATATCATCTAAATTATTTCTTTAGGACCAGGAAAAGCATACAGACATCCTGAAAAACATAGTAAATCTGAAATAATGCGCGCTCGCACAAGGCATGTAGGTCACTCCCCCCACCCCCTGCCAGGCATGTTGTAATACAGACAGACAAGAATTTGGGGCACAATCATTTCCTATATTCTGAAAAAAAACAAGCAAAATTGACAACAGCACGCATTTACTCGGGAACATTAAGTTAGTCGCTCTGTGTCCAATTAATCCACCTGTAGTCTTTCTAGCCTCCTTACCCTTGCTTCACAGTCAACCTCGTGATTTAGCATCTAGATCAGATTTGGTTTAGCTCACATTTCCACAGAACCCAACAAAACCTCTCTCCGCTGGGGGAGATGGCTCAGAATATATCAGGCTCTTCTCGTGCAGTTGCTTGCAGTCATCTTCCACTGAAAGCCTTCACCAGCAGGGACTGGGATAATCTGTCACCTGCCAGCTTAGTTTAGTTTAAAGGGTGCCTATCGAAGATAAAGAAAACTAGTTACTTAAAATGCTGACTGAGTTTTTGGAAAAAAAATGTTAATTTTTTCAGCAGCTCTAAATTCTCCTAATCTTATACTTTGTTACTATACTTATCAATCCACATATAGGCGCATTTGATATTTATGTATAGTCAGGCTCCATTTAGCCAGGGAAATGCCACTACATGGAAGGAAGCCATCTGTTCCAAAACGATCAGGTTGACCTTGTTTTCCAGTAGGCTGGTATCTAAAAGAAAGGCACGTCTGTGTCTCTCTGAGGAGACAAAGTGCCGTGCTCTCAAAATGCAGAACAGCTTCACAGGGACACTCAGAATCCCTGCCGCAACACACGGAGGGATGCTGCTCGTGACAGGCAAGAGCAGGCTGCCAGAGCTGGGGGTGCAACAAATATTTCCCTCTTCATGAGCATCGACTTGAGCTGTGATCGATTCTGAGGATGCACCTCTGCTATGAGGATGATGAGAGAGTTGGGGTTGTTCAACCTGGAGAAGAAAAGGCTCCGGGGAGACCTTAGAGCCCCTTCCAGTCCTTAAAGGGGGCCTACAGGAAAGATAGGGATGGGCTGGATGAGGCTTTGAGCAGCCTGGTCTAGTGGGAGGTGTCCCTGCCCATGGTCCCTTCCAACCCAAACCATTCTATGATTTTATGATGCCTGCTAGCCACTTTTGAGAATGGGGTAGTAGTGAATAACTGCACCTCCTCTTCTGCCTTTGATACCGTACCTGTGAGAACAGCTCGTGGCTGATGCGTTGGAGTCATCTGATGTGTTGGCTTACACATAGAGCCCATGTCATGGTGTCAGATCACGGATGGAAGCTGGAAGAGAAACTTGTTCCTGACCTTAGAAGAAAACAAACCTATCCTTCAGGCATGGGAGAGCATGCATCTTTTTTAAGTTTTAAACTTGTTAATTTAACTTTAGAAACTATTCTTTCTGTTATAAAAGAAACAAAGAACAGAAATGTCACGATCCAATCGTTGAGTGCTCTGTCAATAATTAATTATGACACATCTAACGTAATAGGCTATGGCATTATGAGAACTTCCTAGCGCTTTGCCATGTGAGTAAGACATTGACTGCAGCCTTAGAGAGACGTCAGGTTCGAGCAGTAGACGAGCTCTCCCAAGCACAAATCGAGAGGCCACAAGCAAGGGAATAAATCTGATTATTTGACCAGTTGTGCTTTTTCCTACCCCACAAGACTGTGATCGCTAGCAAGCACCAAGGCAGGCAAGCAGAGAGGCTTGCGCTCTGATGAGAGCCTGAGGGAGGGAATGCCCACCCTTTAATGTCACAGGGCTGATACTGACCCCTGGACACTGGCCTGAGAACAATATTTATGTCAAAACCCACTGGACAATCTCTGGGTACTGTTGGCCTAGGCTGGTGAAAGGTTCCAGAGCCCACCGTTTAATTGCAGATGGCTTTGGTCCCTTGTGTTAATCTTTCTCCAATTATTATTTTCCCAGACAAACTTGCACTTTTTTGCTGGGTACAGAGAGCAAGAGATTAAATGGCTGGCTGAATCAGTTTTGTTTTTTTAAAAAAAAAACAAAAAACAAAACCACCCTATACTTGCTTTGCAATTAGGAGAAAAAAAATGTGGCTGGAGAATAGGGAAAATTTTCAGACTTGTTTTTAAACCTTCCAGCCCTTCCCACAGAGAATGCCTCCAGCCGTAGAAATGCCAGAGCAAAGGCCATCAGCTGTCTTCATCCACATGGCGAGGCCTCCAGGAGAGGGAGATCAGAGGCTCCCAGGTGCTCAGGATTACGTGCAGCCTTAGGCTTTGGTGTCCCAGAAGATTTCTTGTTGCTGATGGCTTCTCTGTTTTGTAATACACCCCACATGGCCAGTTTCTCTGGGTGGCTTTTAATAACCTCTTCAGGCTTTATTGCTTTCTTGCATCCACATCTTTCTGGAAATCCTTTTCTTTTTTAATATGATATTTGACTACACAATGCATCTGATCTCTCAGGGAACAATAACTCTTCAGTAGGACCCTTTTTAATGAGCAACTGAAAAAAAGCATCTTTTGTAGAATCAACATTGGACATGAGGCCTCAAAAACAGTGTTCTTTTTATATTTTAACCGCTTTCCTCCTTTTGATTTTGTTTTATTCTCATACTTTATAAGTTCCTGTTTGATTTCCTCTATCTTCGATATTCCTCAACTTTTCAATAGCAACTTTGCTATGACCTTCATTGTTATTGTACACCATACAAAATAGGCTCCATCTGCAAGCAACACAATTTGCTTTGGTGATACCTTTTCCCCTGCTAATATAAATAACCATCCTAAGCTGTGATATTCAAACTGGGCTCTATCCCACATCCCAGACCCGGTGGCTCCTGACACTGAAGAATTAAAATCTCACAATATCTGGAGTTGTTAGTAAAGCTAGGTATACTTATAATGTTATTAATTAACTAGAATCACGGCTTTCAATATTTAAGTTTCTCCAGGCCTTAAAATTAATAGGAACTCAAACATAGGAATCTCAAAGGCTCAGAAGTCAAACAAGAAGAGGTCCAGGAAGGATGTTCCACAGGACCAAAGTTACAGATCAGCCATCCTTGGGCATCCTTTTTCTCAGGCTGTGGTCCTGTGGGTGTACCTGCCCAGGGAGTGAGGTCAGCTCTTCTGAAAGGGTCCAGACTGACCATTGTATCTACAGACTGAGAAGTGGGTTCTGGAAATCATCTCACTGCAGAAGTGGCAAACCATAAGCTATTGCATGTACAGGACAACTCTCTCTTCCCAGTGATATTATCTTGTTTCAGCTATCAACGTTTTTTTCCGTTAAGAATAGTGCAGCCCATTGAATAAGTGCATTTTGCTGTGGTAAGAAGCTTTACAATTTGGGGCTAACGTGGGTATGGAGAAGTTGATATGATTTCTACTAATGAATTCAAAAAAGAAAATCCACAGTAAATTGGCCACAGTGCTGAAAGAAGAAAAACATATTCCATTTTCAAGAAATTATTTAAAAGTTTGCTCTTTCAATGGCTGTAGCTAATTAAGTTCTGCCTACACATTGGTGGGATATCACAAATCCGTGAAAACAAAGCCCAAAGACAGAAAATTTCTTCAGACTCAAATGGTTTCGTAGTGTGGGGGTTTTTTTCTCATTATTCCTCTGTCAGCCAGAATAACAACTTTCTACTTACATTGTATAGATAATTAAAGTAAATGTTTGTGAGCAATCCTACTCCCCTAACGGTGCCAGCACTCCAACTGTGTAGGTGAAGCTGAATCTACCATTTTGTCAAAGCCGGGTGGCAAGCTTCTCTTCTAAGGCAGCTTCAACTGGCCACTGAGGGAATGGGCTTGCTTTGGGAGTAAAACTGCCCATCTAACTCTACCTGCAGGTAAAAGGTAGCAGCTCTTGTCTTGCCTAAGATGCTTGAACAACCTAGAAGAGGAAGAGTTGCGCAGTGAATAGTTCACTATGTAGGAATTTATCCAGTTTGGACCTTCACTGAAATAACAGTCCCACTCATCCAAAGCGGAATCTAATGAACTCTCTGATCATTGCATGTCGGCAACTGAAGATTAAAGTTCATCACAACAAGGATGACTGCAACATATCTTGCCAAGATCCGATTCAGCATTAACTCAAAATGATGGGGTCATCCTCAGAAGAAAGGTGTTTATGAGCAGCAGAACCATCAGTGAACAAAGCTGGACAACTCTGCTTCCTTTGAGAATACATGACTTTAGGTGATGATGTTGATGATCTGGAGTCCTCAGCAAAAGAAGGACATGGACCTGTTGGAGAGGGTCCAGTAGAGGGCCACCAAGATGATCAGAGAGCTGGAGCACCTCTGCTATGAGGACAGGCTGAGAGAGTTGGGCTTGTTCAGCCTGGAGAAGAGAAGGCTCCAAGGAGACCTTATAGCAGCCTTCCAGTAGTTACAGGCGCTACAGGAGAGATGGAGAGGCACTCTTTATCAGGGAGTGGAGCGATAGGAGAAAGGGTAACTGTTTTAAACCGAAAGAGGGGAGATTTAGATTAGATATTAGGAAGAAATTCTTTACTGTGAGGGTGGTGAGGCAATGGAACAGGTTGCCCAGGGAAGTTGTGGATGCCCCATCCCTGGAAGTGTTCCAGGCCAGGCTGGATGGGGCTTTGAGCAGCCTGGTCTAGTGGGAGGCATCCCTGCCCATGGCAGGGGGGTTTGGAACTAGATGATCTTTAAGGTCCTTTCTAACCCAAACCATTCTATGATTCTATGAATGCTACATCTTCAGCCTTTCAGTAAAATCCATGTCCTGCCCTATCAAGGGCATTTGCTTCCCCGAGACCTTTTTCGAGAGAAGATGGGTTTGGCTGAAGTGGTTGCAGCCAGTGAGATGTAGCTGACAGTCAGAGCTATATTACATAAGCTTTGCATGAAATTGTTAAATCATGTATATGCTGGGCTGACATCGATGACTTTCCAAAAGCTATTTACAGTGGCATCAATAAATTGATGAGATCACTGTCCTCCTCCCTCACTTCCCAATACCTGGATTCTACCAGATCCAGGTAAATCAACTGCGTCTTCATAATGAAAACAGAAATTTAATTATTCACAAGCATTCCCCTTGAGCTTTCTCTGGGCTTTTTGTGAATGATTAACAGAGCAGCTGCTCCAGACAGCACTCTCAATCCCTGCTTGCTGGCCTGTTAAAAGCAGTGACTCATCAGCACATGACGTCAAACTCTCCTCTCCTCTGAAATGGCAGGAAGGAGGTTTCATTAAAAAGATAAAAAAAGGTATCAACATAACAGCCTGAACTTCCTCCCAAACACACAGGGGTTTGGTCAGGGGTCATCTCTGCCGCTCGAAGAGTTACACCGCGCGTACGCACCAACGGCTCCTTCACAGGTTAAACTTTTCTGTTGGAACACTAAAAAACAGGAAACGTCCTTCCTCGAGCAAGCTGATTTTTTTGGATACTGACTCAAAAGTCAAGCCGAAAGCAAACCGAAGCCCCTTGTGCATCTTGCAGGCACGCCTCCCCGCTCGGCAGGGTGGCGAGCAGCGCATCTCCACTCTCCCCACCTGCATCACCAGGCAGGAGCATCATCACAAGATGTTTGCACAACCCAAAGTAGCTGTTAAGAGCTCCTTGAAACTGCCCCAGTAACACTTCCCAGTAACACCCGATAAGGGTGCCCAAACATACACGCAGACAAGCAGCAACAAGTCCAGTGCTGCCAAATTCAAGACCTGACGCCCCCTTGCCTCCCTGCCTTGCCAAAGTTGCACTGAAACTTGCGGATAGGAAAAAAAATGGATGCTAAGGCAGCCATGATTCCATATCTTTGTGAAGAAACCTGGGCCCAGCACCATGAAAGTTAGAAGGAAAAGAAGTGATCTAGAGAGGGGCTGCTTCTCTGTAGTTAAAATTCAGATTTTTACTCCAGATGGCAAGTCCTGCTGTCACACGGACAACAGCATTTCACCAAGAAAATCTGCAAAGCAACAGAGAGGGGAGCAAGCCGGCTAATTTGAGATTTAGCCCTTACATGGGATTAATTACTGACATCTGTGATACTTTTATTTCCTCTGCTAGCTTTGGGCTGCAAAGCCAAGCCTCAGCCTCCTCCGAGCATCCCAGCTCAGCTCTTGGGCTGGGCTGAGCGGTGGCAGGGGACAGGAGATGCATTTGGCTCCCTGGAGGGCAGCATCGCTTACAGCCTGCCGCTCCCGACTGCCCCCAGCGCGGAGCTGGGGGCAGAAACACTGCTCTTAGCTCTGCTTCTTTATTGATGGCAGTCGATTAGGGAGTCAAGAGGAGGTTTGGAAAGAGACCATGGCACCGCGGGGGCTGTTCGGGCGCACGGGGCCAGTGCCAGAGCTGTGGAACGCTGCTAGAGCATGGCTGCGCTCCCACCTGCACTGCTGTCCCCGTGATGCGGTCAGGCCATGGTACGATACGAAAGCCCCAGGCTGACTGAAACGACTGACCAAACATACACCACATCTCTTGATCTGACCAGTAGATCAAGAGAGGTGATTCTGCCCCTCTGCTCTGCTCTCGTGAGACCCCACCTGGAGTACTGCGTCCAGCTCTGGAAGCCTCAGCACAAGAAGGACATGGACCTGTTGGAGTGGTCCACAGGAGGGCCACAAAGATGATCAGAGGGCTGGAGCACCTCTCCTACGAGGAAAGGCTGAGAGAGCTGGGGTTGCTCAGCCTGGAGAAGAGAAGGCTCCAGGGAGACATTATAGCGGCCTTCCACTACCTGAAGGGGGCTACAGGAAAGCTGGGGAGGGGCTGTTTGCAAGGGCATGTAGCCCTAGGACAAGGGGCAATGGTTTTAAACTAGAGCAGGGCAGGTTTAGATCAGACATTAGGAAGAAGTGCTTACAATGAGGGTGGTGAGACACCGGAACAGGTTGCCCAGAGAGGTGGTGGAGGCCCCATCCCTGGAGACACTCAAGGCCAGGCTTGATGAGGCTCTGAGCAACCTGATCTAGTTAAAGATGTCCCTGCTTACTGCAGGGGGGTTGGACTAGGTGTCCTTTAAAGGTTCCTTCCAACCCAACACATTCTGTGATTCTATGAACATAAAAAGCGCAGGAAAAAAGGGTGATACACACAGGCCGAGAGTTCCCATGTCATGAGCCTCTGCCCAACACACTTTTCTATTAAAAAATAAATAAATAAATGAACATTATCTTTATGTCACTTTGCAGAAATGAGTTTACTGTCTGACCTTTTGCCTCTGTGAGCATTCTTAGCCTCGACTCACTTTGACTGCTTATTTATCTATGGGGATCTCTTGTCTTTCTGCAGTTGGGGTCAGAATTTGTTTTCTCACGTAGATATGCAGCAGAGAGATGGAAGGTCCACAGCAAAGGTGGCCTCTGGGTGTCCAAGCTAACTCCAGACAACAGAGCACTCTAAAATGGGAGTGAAAATTCTTATTCCTTGTCTTTCTACAATACTTATTATTGCAACTCCTATTGCTTATCTTTCTGGAATCGACTGGCAATGAAGTGCTGGCAGACTTAAATTTTGCACATGCCTCATCATCTCAAGTGTAGGCCCTAAATAAGATTCCAGTGTGAAGAAGCACCGAGCTGTCGCCCTCTCCAGTGGCAGCCAGGCACACGGAGCAAAACACACCCCAGTAACTCCCATTACTGCAGAAGGAGAAATGGGGAACACAATACCAGAAACACAGGCATTCCTCAAATAAAGGTTTCTAAAAGAATTTGCATTCTTGGCCGAAACAATCGGAGACAGGAGAAGAGAGGAAAAGGTGGGAGAAGCGCCGGCAGCAGGAGCAGAGGGCTGAGCAGGGTACGGCTCCTGGGCTCTGCCTGCCCTGGTGAGACAGAGACTTCATCCCCGCCATGGAGAGTCAGTGCAAAGCCAGTGCAGAAGGGAGGGGATGGGATATGAAGGGGAGTTTATGCTAGACCAGATAGCAGGAAAAGGAAAGGGAGGAAAACGAGGTTGGAGAAAACAGGGAAGGGTTGTAAAAAAGTGATAATGAGAACAGCAGGGTGTCGGCCCATGCAGAAATGGAAAGCTGTGCATAACACAACTGAAACTGTTCATCTCCAGATGCCATGGAGACAGCATCTGGAAGAACCTCTTTCTTATTCCTCCCTCTTGCACAAACTCTCTCCTGCCCGTAGGGTGGCTCACCCTCTCCTTGCCCTGCTCCGTGCTCTGGCAGGGATGCTGGATACAGGAGAGGCTGCCATCCCTCCCGCCGCCAGCTGGCACCGGGGACTTCTCAAATGCTCTTGGCAGCCATCACCGACTGAGTGATCTCCTGCTTCCCCAAGCTGTGCAAAGGGGGAGCTGCCTGCCAGAGCCCTGGAGGACATCCCTTCTCTTCCTGGCCAGGATCACCTTGGAGCAGAAAGGGAGGAGCAAGCACTTTCACTCCTGTTCACTTGTGGCATACTGGTACTGCTTGGCCTCACGTATTCTGCAGTCATTATTAACATCATTATTAAAAAGAGTGAGCAAAAAACCCTAACAACCATGTATTCATCATCAGTACCTTCTTTTAAGCAATACAGTCCTTGCATTTTCATTAAGAAACACCACTCACTCCTTTTTCCAAGCGATGGAGTTTGTTCACAAAGCTGAGGGAAGATACAGCATCTCCTGGAAAGGCCGTTCCACACCTGGCCCACAAGCCCTTATTCAAAGATGTCCTCATCTTTTCCTTGTTTCCTGGGATTTATAGCAATTCAGAGAGGATGACATCTATTTATTAAGTCTGAATGTCTTCTCGTACCTTCCCGTTCTAGACTAATCTTAATTTTTAAAAAATAAACAAAAGGAAAACTGAGGCTGTCCTCCCTCTCTAAGCACCCCTTTTTCTTTTTACCTGAGTAATCTGTGAATGTTTGGGATCACAGATTTTTCCCATTCTTTAGGGGACAACTGGATGCTCCAACTTGGCTATAAGGTTTGAGGCAACCTTATTAGCACAGGATGCACAGGCTGCTCTGCTCGTTAGCCCATGGCAGGACAAATCAACTACCAGCAAACCCTTGTGTCTCCCAGCCTGCTCCTCCTGGCCTCCCAAAGAGCTCCATCTCCCACTTCTGGAAGCCATCGCAGTGGCTTGGAGCACTGTCTGGGTGCTTGTATGCCAAACGGGACTAACCCGACCACCACGCTCTCTCAGAGATCAGGTGTCCATGTGTTTTCTTAGGCCTTTCCGTAGTGAAATGCTGACAATTTAGAGTAATAGCATTTTAAGTAGATACACTTTTTCAAAGCCGAGTCCTACAGGGAAGAAATTTTTCACTCTGAGGGTGATGAGACACTGGAACAGGTTGCCCAGAGACGCTGTGGCTGCCCCATCCCTGGAGGCGTTCCAGGCCAGGCTGGATGGGGCTTTGAGCAACCTGGTCTAGTGGGAGGTGTCCCTGCCCAGGGCAGGGGGGTTGGAACTAGATGATCTTTAAGGTCCCTTCCAACCCGAACCATTCTGATTCTATGGAGCACGGCCATGTCTTATGAAACCACATCTCTGCCCGCAGGGACAGCTGTGCCCAGCTGTGCCCGCTCCAGCACATCACCACCTGCCCAGCCCTGCTTCCAACCCCCAGCACCCCGCAGAGAAGCCAGGCAAGGCAGAAATCATGCCTTTTGTAATGTCTCACTTCCCTGTTTGCCTTGGCTTCACAACATAACCCAGTTTCACATTTTGACTTCCCCCCCTCCTCCAGAAGAGCCCTGCCTGTCAGAGGTGAGGTCTTCTGCTGCTTTCCAGATGGAAAATGATGTGCAGGAACCTCCCACCCGCAGCCATCACCTGTTAGTATTTAAACAACCTTTATTTCTCATTGATTTTATTTTAAAGCATGACTGCAAGAGTTGTAAGAGTGAAGAGAACTCCCCCTTTCTACATCTGAAAAGAAACAGCTGTTTCCACAGCACAGAGCCAGCGAGGCAGGGGGATTCCTTCAAACCTCAAAAATGCAGATGGCCCCGTTAAAGCAGCCTGAGCTTTCTTCCATGCTTGTAACAGGGGGCACCCCAAAGTACTTTGCTGAATCCAGGCCTCATGCCCAGCTGCTACAGTTACAGAGTGTAAGAAAACAGGAGGAAGAGAAAGGAATTGTGCTCCTGCTTTTCATCAATATAGTTGTTATTTAAATTTTCTGACCAACTACCAATAAGCCACAACTGAATACGATTTACGCAACAGAATCAAGGTTAAAACCACCCAATATCCCTACCCTGAAGGCACGGCCATCCTTGTACTCCACTACTCCCTAAGCATTACCTGGGAGTCAGACAGAACAGAGAACCCCTTAAAAGACTGCTGCAAAGCGAAAGGTAATAAAAGGGATTTCTGTATCGATGCTTGATATCACAGGTAGCGCTGGGCTTATGTCGCAGTAAAGGAGCTGGCACTAGGACGAGCATTTCAGCTGAGAGGGTGAGTTTAGTTTCAGAGCAGACTGTCCAAAAACCTTTTGGGATCTGCACGGTAGGCGGATTTGAAGAAGTCGGAAAAACCTCACTCAGAATGACAGAAGTGCAGCTGACCTTGCCTGGGACTGAAGGCTGAGCAGTATGATTTGTTGAGGTCCTAGTCTTTCCATTTTTATACCAGATTTAAACATAAATGTTAGAATATACACTACTACATCACATTTTTGACATACTAATTATTTTCGTCATCATTCAGACAGAACTGTCACGCTACACGTTGTGGTTTTCCCCATATTAACCCAACCAGAATGAATCAAAGTTTTATCATCATATTTAAAAATAATTTATAATATCTCATTGCCCTCTGCAGTACCTTTTTTTGCCAGAACATTCTTGTCACTGCCAACATAACACTCCGTGCCAGTGCTTGCCAAACAAGAACTGATTGCCCAAGCCAGTTTTCCCTCTGAGAACAAGGACCACCTTGTCACTGACAACAGACACCAGAAAAAAACCCCTCCTTCGCCCCAAATGCAGCTGTCAGCTTACAAACCCAGCCAGTTCTTTCTTCTCTTTCCCCAGAATATTCCTTTCTTGCCACGTTGTCAGACTGTTCTTTCAGAGCTGTTATCCAGCATAATACTCACCGAGGACCACTTCCCAAGCCCTCCCGAGAAATGAAAAAGAACATATTCTTTCACCTGAAACTTCTGTGAAGATGTTCCTCTGTGATTTGTCATTGTCGGCTCCGCTCAGCTGCGGCTGACTTCTCACTGTTGGCTTCCAGAAGGACCCTGAATCATGATCTCCACAAGGCAGGGAGCCTTACCCAGCTGCTGGCAATTTATTCATGCAAGATCCTGGTCCAGAGAGCAGCTGAGATCCGCAGCAAGCTGTAATGAATTTGTCACCCTGTGTAACTAGGGATTCTATATTCGGCATTGTTTTTTTTACAACAGACACACAAAATTCACCTTTGCAGGGAAAAAAACATCAGCATTTAGAAGACCTTAGCAAGTTTCTATTCTCCGCTGCAGAATCTGGTGTGTAGTGATGCGTATTGGGTTTGGAGCAAGAAGCTCCAGAAGAGAGAACTGTCACTGGGAATTTTAAAAGGAGATGACAGAGGGGCAAAGTAAACTTTAAGATACCTTCTATATGTTCCCCCCACCAAGTTTCCTTTTGGCATCAGAGAGCAGCAATCTTACCCCACTGATACACAGGGGTAAGCAGATTTTTCAACGTGGATATGTACACCAAAATGTTCCCTACCCCATATACATGGACTGTCTTTAAAACTAACAGCTACAACCAAAGGCAAAAATCCTCAGCTAAACTGCTGATAAACTATCCCCTGGCTTACAGGGCATTCCAGACCAGCTACAAGTTTGTTTTCAGTGTGTTCTTTCCACAAAAGTTGGGCAAATATTGTAGTGTACCGGGAAAGAGGAATGCAAATAAGATGCTATTTGTTTCTAGATGGCCAAGAGATTAGCTTTGAACTGGTTTATAGCATTCTTTGTATTAAAACATCCGGTTACAAGAGCTATTAAGTAAGTAAACAAGAAGATAAGGTTAAGTGGACTAGGCAATGGAACTTGAAATAACTATAATTAAAGATAATGTATATTGCTGGTCTTCCTTAGGGTTCACTGAGCAATAATTTCAAGAATAGCTTCTTCCTTTCCCTTAGCTTGGGTCTCATTAGTCATGTTCCAAGGCAACAGGTTTCCATGACAGCAAACATTAAGTCTCTTGCAGCACAGCCCATTATTTCTGCTACAAACGCTAAAAGCTTTCTCTACTATACTTCAACCTAGAGCCGCTGTCTTCAGGAAAAAAAAATCCCTGAAAAATCCTAATAGACATGTAAATCAACAGCTATATTTTATTTGTATTATGCTTACGCTAAGGAACACGCACTCTATCAAATTCAGTAAGAACGCCTTCAAATTCCCCAGAAGGATGCTTTTACCTGGTCTGAGCTCACAAGTTCTTGGCAACTTGTCTAAAACAAAAATATAACAATGTAAGTGATGATGCAGACCCCACACTCATAAAGGCGTCAGATGAAGTTAATGAAAATCCCACCGTAGGGATTAACGGCAGAACTGAGACCTTTGGGTTTAGTCATTTTCTGCAGGGTGAGAGCAATGTCCCCCACACAGGAGCTGTGCTAAAACGCATTTTCAATGGAGTACAACCGCATAAACAGACAGGGATAGGAGTTTTCTTTCTTTATGAACTGTGTTGAGCCATGTTATTTTGAGGGGACCATTGACTGAATGTCTCTGGGTATCTTTAAAAGCCTCACTCACACTGTTAAACTCCTCTAATCTTTCCCTATAAACTGGTCCCTCCAGACCCCTGATGTAGCGTTACTGCATGCTGTATTCCTCCAACGCAGCACAGTGCTAAGCCGAGGATAAAAAAAAATGTGTCATCTATTGGAAGGACTGTGAAATAAATGAAAAAGATAGTAATTCATCCTTTTGTAAGTACAGCATTACTCGGTCCAACATAAACTCAGACACAGAACCATACCTAAACTGCACAGTAAGTTTCCCGCCTGGGTTTCTGAAAGCACAGGGGTTTTTGTGGGAGCAGCTGGGGGGAGGCATTGAAGATTCACTTTCAGTGGCTTTCTGTTAAACAAAGGCTGATAGGAGGTAACCTAAATTCCAGTTTTCCTACAGTTATTTGTAAGAGTTGATACCTTTTAATGAGCCACAACACTCAGAAAAAAGAAACAGAAATTATAAGAATTCATGAATCCTGTGAGATCCTGACACTCTCCCTTCTCACTCATGATGATTTGTCATAGTTTTCATATTCCTTTTGACATTACTACACTTATTTTTATCCCAGTCTAACGTCTGTCTCTCTCTTTTTAATTGCCATGATATGTTCAAAGATGTCACAACTCATGAGTTGCAAACAGTTGCATGACAGAGAACCAGCCCTGTCACAACTGGGAAGCAGTAAGATCACAGTAAGAATCCTCCGGGCAGAGATGCTAATAAGAAAATCAAGTAGCTTTTTGTTAGATGCAGCCGGCAAAAGCAAGGAAGGGAATCTAGGCTAGCAACACGACCGTGATTAATGGTTATTTTAGTAAATGCAATTTTGCAAACTAGGACATACGGGCTTGAAGCTTCTCAGCAAGGTGAGAGTTTAGATAACCGCAGAAGATGTTAGTGAGATTGGGAAAACTGTTAAGGAACCTGCTTTCTAATACTTATTTTGATAATAATTTCATAAAGTAATCTCAGGAAACTTTACACTGAGCATTTGCTAGAATAGTCAGGCAGGCTGGGATGAGAAACATCAACAGCAAACACAAATGAAACGGGCAACGCCTCAAAGAGATTTGTGAATATATACAAAGATATACGTATCTCCTGCTTTAAGAAAAATCAAAGAACTAAGATATCAAGAGAAATAAATCTTCTGATGAGATGTACTCCACAGTGCACTAACGTATGTAGAGTCCTGTTGATGGCAGTGGAGTTCCACAAAGACGGTGGCATTTTGACACAGTGACCTAAAGGTAACCTGACAACAACAGCGTGTCATTTGGGCTTTTTCCCTTTGGAGAAAGAGTTGTGTTGAGCTGAATGCCATTGTAACACCACTGAGGTGAGTCACTCCTTTCTTACTGAAGGTTATAAATAGTATAAATACAAGTTTTAGGTTTCAAACCAATTTGTTCTTAAGTATGCTACACATACAGGCTGACACTTGCAAGTCACATTAGGTAAGGCTCACCTGCCTACTTTGGGTAGCCCATCTACAGGCAAAGACAACAGGAATCTGTAGATGTTTCCTAGAGCACAAATATGTCAGCAGTTCTTTAGAGTGCTTAACACATACTTTCCAGCCAACTTTGTAGCACAAAGGCAGCTGGTACAACCGGCACACCACCTTCCAATGACCTTTTGCACTAGGGCAAGGAAACCACACTAATTCCTTCACGCTTCTGAAGCTGACACTACATACATCAGCTTGGCAATGCTATTTATTTCAGATGCTATATTGATATGGCTGGCATAAGTACCCCTAGCTAATGTATTATTTTTTTCCAGAAGGAATTCTTCTTCATTTGAAAAGAGAGAGAAAGACGTCCTACAGCTCTTCTTAGAATGACTGAAAAGACAGGCTTATGATGTCCTTATTCATACCAAGAAATCTTCTTTTTGGAACTCCTGTTTTGATACACTCCAGAATTCATGCAACATGACAGTTTTAATAAGAGTCAGAGACTCACAGCATGGCTCCAAAAAAGAGTAAAAGCAAATGAAACTACTAATGATTTCACTGAATAGAAGTCACTTATAAAAGTAAAGAGCGGAAAGAGACTCTTTGCACATTCTGAAGTGGCTTCTTAATCAATTAAACACTCTACTTTAAAAAACTTCATTTCAAACCATGAGAAAATAATATACAACTCATACAATTTCATTAATTTACTATTAAATTGCATGTCTTCAGAGCTATTAAAAGCCCTTCAGCAATTTCACTGTTTTTTCAATGCTGAAAGTATGCCTTTGACATCAATACAGAGCAAACAGATGGATAAAGTAATTATAAAAAGAGCAGCATGACACTACGAACCAGCTTGTCACAGTTTTACTAACAGACTAAATAACACAGGCAGAAAAGTGGGCTGACAATTAGCAAAGTTGTCATGTTCTGTCAAAGTGCTCCCACCCTCCCCCCAAAAAACCCAAACCCCTCCCCAGGAAGATACAAACAGACTGGGAAGGAAGAAGCGATGAAAATAATAGAATAAGCATGCAGGACATTTAAAGATTAGAAAAATCCCTGAAAGGAAAATACTGACTGTACATCCCAGAAATCAAAGAAAATATATGTTAAAGAGAAATGTGAATCAATGCTTGGGTCATTCTGGCATATTTGTCTGATAACTTACCTAATTTTTATCATAGAACCACAGAATGTGTTGGGTTGGAAGGGAGCTTTAAAGGTCATCTAGTCCAACCCCCTGCAGTAAGCAAGTTTTTGTATGGGATGATTTCATGATGTGACAGAAACAAAACACGTAGCTACGAGTTATGGGCTAAGATAAACAGAATTTCTCTAAGCTTTGAATTCTGTTAAGGGAGGAAATAATCTCTCTAAGGAAGCCAGTTCAAACAGTTTATAGAATCCAAATTGCAGAAAGACAGGCGAGTTAACACACAGCTACAGTGTTTTATAACACACAGCCAGATGCACAGCCCAGCTGATTCTTCTCCTCTTTACTACTTTACCCTTTTTCCCTTTGTGCAGGTTGCAAAGTTATAAAAGGCTGATTAAATTGTCCGGCCTTCACAAAAATGGGTCATGCTCAACTACTAGAAAGCTGATCATCCCCATAGGTGTGTGAATTGCATACAGGAAAACTCTGCTGGGAAAGATGGTTATCGGTGTATAAAGAGTCAAAAGATAGACAAGATGACCTCCCCCCTAAAATCCCAAAGACTAATTTCTTCTCTTCAAGATATCTCCTGCTGTCAAGCTGCACACTTCCAAGGGCTGGAGCCTTTGCCCAAGTCCAGGGGATCTAGGAAGGGGATAGGAAAATGAGAAGAAAGGCAGAAACAGGCCATCCGCATGCAGCAGCGACAAGGATTCGTTAAACCTGGGAGAAGCCTACCTCGAGTCAGCACAGTCTTCCAGATTAAAGGGAGGTGTGGAGCGTGCTCTAATAGCAGTTGGAGCAGTCTTATTAGCAGACTAGAGCAGTAAATAGACAGAAAACAGTGAAAGAATGGGGTTGGTCCAGAGAGACACATACTTGTTAAACTAGATGGATTAATCTTTTCAGAAGATCTTGTGAAATCAGGGCCTACAACAATTTGGCTTTTAGAAAAAAAAATTATTATTAGAGCAGAATAATCATTACATTCAAAATAATGGACATTTGTACAAAAGTAGAGTCATACAGTCAGCAGCGGACCAAAACTAGTAAAAATACCTCTTCAAAGTACTGTCAAGAGTAACATTTAATGATGACAAAACCCATAGCTAAAAGACATGATACAAAACAAGTGTTTAGTCCAGCAATGAAAAGAGAAACTAGATCAGGGGTAATAACAGTTCTGAGAAACTCATTTGCAGAGTAATGCAAATACAGAATTGTTAAACCCTGTGCTACATTAGCTGACCTTCATCTTCACCATTATACAAACAAACCCCTTTAGTCATTGTTTTTTGGTATTTCTCTGAGGATCTGGCACATTGGGAAGCAATTTCAGGAAGTGCATTTTACAGGTGCATAGAGCAGTTCCTCTCCAGGTAGTTTTAATGTTAAAATGCAGGCTTGTTCATGTACTCTTCCACTGTCTGGAGAAAAAAAAAAAAAGAGAAAGAAACAATCGATGCATTATGGAGTGGTACAGTAATATTCAAATAAACCCTCTTCTCCTCTTGGAAGACAGTTGTAGTTTTGCAGGGAAGTAGATCAGATTAATTAAAATGTAGAAATAATTCTGCTTTAAAAACCTGTAACGGCCTTTTAGAATCTGATCTTCAAATCATGACATACCACGGTTGTGGCTAAACTCATCACATCTAGCTTTGTACATAACTGGCCTAGCTTCATGTGCAAATGCCAGACCACTGTGAAAAACTGTTTGACTCGCATAGTGTGCCCATAGCGAGGTCTACCAGCGTGCTGTTTCCTTCAGTGTTAGAATGGATCCTTCACCAGCTAGGAAAAAATTAAGTAAATCCACCTTATTCAACTGTTTTTGCCATTCCTGGTTCAACGGTACAAGTTACAGAAGGGAATTCCTGCAGGGTTCTGAGTAAAGGTTACGTATCTGTGCCCTGCAGGAAAACTACACAGGTGTTTATGAATGGAAGCGGAGTTTGCCAGCACACACTCTTGCCAATCTTAACTGTTAATAGTTGGTCATCTGTTTCCAATGTATTAGTGAAACAGAACAGATTTTTCTCTATTTATATATGTATACATAAAATATAATCTTAAATTATGTTCTTATATTATATAAATATCTTAGACATCTCTAATACTTTTTATGAATATAATATCTGAGAAACTCAGCAGTTAAATTGCAAGAGAACAATAGCAGTATATACAGAGCCTCCAGATGATTCCGCAAGATGCAAGAGGGTTGAATTGAAAGCCTATGTAACTGCGTTGTTGTACCTATCAAAACTGAAGTTAAGACACATTTGGATAATTAAGTACCAAAAGTGCTTAGCTATATTTCAAGCTTGTGTCAAACAAGGAAGATGTAGGAAGATGTGGTGTTTGCCTTTTGTCTTCCTCTGCCTTACCTCCTGCAACATGTCAGAGTCTTCCATGGCTTTCACTGCAGACCTCTTTGAAGTTTCTTGTACTTCTCCACCAATTATAAACTCATCAAGAATAAAGTAAGCTTTTTCAAAATTAAAGATGATATCTAGCTCACACACCTGCCAGAACAAAAGGCCATGTAACATTTAAATGACTTCTACAGCATTATAAGCACTACTGGGTCAGAAGTTAAGATGATCAAATGTATTTGACGTATGCACTCTTGTGGCAAGTAGCAGGGGGAAGAAAGATACTACAAATCAGTAATATTGCAGCTTCTGCACATATTCTCTCCATATATATAGCCTAGACTTATAGCAAAGATATTCTACTTACTGTATTTTATATGATACAGTACTTCCATGCTGGTTTTCAGAGAACAAAGCTGACTTCCTAGCCTACTAACCTTGTAAGAGGTCTTATGTAGCACTTGTAATATGGGTTACATATGTTCACGCAGTTTCACAGAGCCAGACAAATCCCCCGTCCTAGTGACCTTGCAGTCACCAACTGCTTTTTTGTTTTTAGGCGGTACAAATGTGAGTCACGGCACAGTGATTTAAGTAAGAGATGAATTAAAGTAGTGGGAACAATTTCAAAGATATCATAGAAAAGGTGGGTCTCTTGTAGTCTTTAAAGACTTAATGAAAGACTTATTTGGACCTTCTTCAGGTATTTTCTTAAAAACCCAACACTTTACCTTTTTCCTCTTTATATGGCGTTAATTCTGACACAATATTATGAAACAAACAAAATCAGTGTATCTGAAGATGTCAGGAGGGAGAATTAAAGAAATGTCCCTGGGGGAGTGGGTTTAAGTCATTTTCCTCAAGCTTTCCCCTTGAAATCTGTTCTGAGAAAGATACACAAAACATCAAGATTAATTCTGGGGGGAAAAATGGATGGAAAAATATCTTATGATAGTTTCAGCACTATTTTTTAAAATATTCTAATAATGAATTTCACTCTGTATGGAGAGAATCTATGGGGCAAGTAGGGCAGACGGAAACATGAAGCAAAACAGCTACAGGTAACTTTGTTTATCAGACAGCCAGGAGTGCAGTTCATGGGAGAAAGTAAAACCTACATTTCCAAAGTATCTGTCCAGAAGCTCTACGTATCGATGAACGACCTCTAGCGTCAGGAGCTCATTATCCTGGTCTTCTATTGCACAACAGAAATACAAACTAGCATACCTACAAAAACAAAGGCAAAAACGCGACAGTGAACAGCTGGATCCTCAGTGCTCTGCTTGTCTCTTAAAAGTTATGCAAATGGCAGTTAATATCTATCTTGTCTCTAAAATAATAATTTTCTTTCATTCTCATAGTGTCCCAGAGAACACTTAAAAAAAAAAAATCACATAATTTCAACAAATTATTAATTTAGTTAGAAAAAAACCCCACACCCTTGGCAAAGTGGGATACCTGCATCACTGGTCTAAACAAAACAAACAGTAAATCAGTAGTACTTTAAAAGTCTTCCTCACCTGCTGCAATAGCACGACAGTAAGTGCAGTTAGTTAAACTGTAGAATGAGTTCCTGCTCTTTATTAAAAAATAAAGGCAAAAATAAAGATGGAAGGAGTTACATCTCAGCAAGCCTGCTGGCTCTCAAATGACTGAGTGTTTTACATAGGGCCAGAAAGCATGAAACTGCTTGGGCCAAACAATCTTCATAATTTCCCTGCAGCAAAACTTTATGTTTAAATCAACCCAAGATGGGAGTTAACGATCTACCTCAACTCTGGTGCTGTGGGCAGAGCCCCAACTTGTCACAGCATCTGGTCAGATGTTTACACCCGTCACTTCACAGCAAGGGACTCCATTTTTGCTAAATGGGAGATGCTGCTAAATTTATACAGTGCGCTATACCTTAAGGCTACTTTTTGTTTGCTACAGCAAATTGGACAAAATGTTGAAGGAGCCTCAGAACGGTTCCTGCAGCCTCCTGAAGAGCCTGATAAAGCCCAGCACACGTCTCAGCAGGCCACCCTGGGGAATCAGAAGGAGCGGTGAAGCCTAAAGCCTTCTAACAGAATTTCAACCACTAATACTTATTAGGTTACTCCCATTTTTCTCATTTGACAGATCGTACAAGTATTTTTCACCCGGCAATTTACCCTGCCGGTTTGTGCAGGGACACTGTGCTGTTAGACACTGTTAGATTGCTGATGGCAGGCTCCTACCAGCTTAGTCTAGCACGTAGGGTTTGTTTGGTGTTTTTCTTAGTGAGCCTTTATTTTTCCTCTTCTAGCACATGTTATTTAATATGAATAGTAATTACATGTTCTCATAAAATTACTCACACCTTTTGTAAACAAGCTTGAGGTCTTTCCAGTCAACAAAACTGCTTGTTTTTTGATTGCGAGACAAAATAATCTGAACAATTTCTCGAATGATCTTTTTCTTCTCTTTATCAGGTAGCGTCGTGTACCATTTCTGAAGCCTTAATTTCCCCTGCCGACTGAAGAGCAGTATAAAGTGTATCTAGAGTAAACAAAGCGACATGGTTAACACTGGGGCCATGGCCAGAGAAGAGTGTTCCTGTGTCTGACGCCAAAAACCTGTGAGATCTTGGTGAAGGCATCTCCAGCCCTGGTGGGACATTCAGAGGTGGTGTCCGTGAGGTCTGGGGAGGCTAAGCGTGGCAGCAGAGATCCTTCCCCTCTCCTGTTTCTTCCCCCGGCAGCTCTCCCCTCCCTGTGGGGCCTCTCCCCTGGGCATCCCCTTCGCATCCTCTCCCACCCGCCATCCCCTGCCTTGGGCAAACAGCAGCTTTGCTTCCTGTTATCCCGCTTCCCTGGGGAACAGGAGGAGCATCACCACTTCGCAGCGGTGAGGAGAGGGCCCCAGCCCCTCCTCCAGCAAGATTAGACACCTTAGTGAAGGGAATAAAGACTTACATACAACAGGACTAGGGAGATCAAGGATGCAGTGTGGCACAAGACTAGAAGTATGAATACTTAGATAGAAATCATAATCACCACCGGTTCTGGTATTGCACCGTTTCAGGTCACAAACAAAGCAGCATGTTCCCAGAAGAGGCTATAAGGAACAGAAGAAACCAACTACTTGGGAAAGGGAGCTTGGCTATTTTACTAAAGAAATCACGAGGTTATGAAACACAGATGACTCTGATGACGAAGGACAGACCTCAGTGACTGAGGATTTACAATAAATAAAGCATGATATGTACACTGTTCTAAAATTTCAATTTTAAAGCTAGTCAAAATTTTACATGGTTTGACCCATGATTTTTTCATGCTTAGCATTAGCAGTACTATTGAAATACAGAAGTGCTAGCTTTTAAATGCCAGTCGCCCTTTGGGAGAAAAGTATCAATTCACATTTATACAAATACTTTTACTAGCAGATTAAAATAACTGACCATACTAAGTCTTCAAGCAGTACAGTAAGGCATCTACCCACAGCACGGAAATGGCTTTAAGAATGCAGGAAATCTATTTGGGGATGACATCCATCTCAATGGGACATCCTCTGCTAAATGGGAAAAAAAAAAGAACCTAGGAGGGACAGAGACGCTTCCAATGGCTGAAGACAATGCAAACAACGTTCTTGACAGGCACCCCCATCGCTTTTCTCACCAGTACCAGTGCGTGAAGGCCAGGGACTTGCAGGAAGGACGTCTCCCTCTTGTCTTCTATTCCAGTTTATTGCTGGACCTATACTCCCCCCTCACTTCATCTCCCCAGTGAGGATTAAAGTTAATGTTCACAATTATGATCAAGATTACAACGCTGATTTCTGTAAAGACAAAGTCATTCTATGCTCTGGTAAAGTCCAAGCAGAGAAGTGCACCAGAGAAGTTTCTACCTAAAAGACATTAAAAAAAACCCAAAACCAAACAAAAAAAAAACCCGCTACTGGATTTTAAACAAAGCATTCATTCATAATTCAGAACCATTCTCGAGCTATTAAGTCACATAGTTGTTGAGCAATCCAGAGATATGAGTTCTGACTATATTGAGAAAGATTTCAAATGTGGGATCATTTTAGGGAAAGATGGACTGTTTTATTCATATATGCCTGTGGCAGGATCTACTGCTGGAAACATGGCTCTTACCATCATTAGTCTAATGTGCTTGATAAAATTACAAGGATTTTGTAGCTGCCTTGCATTGAGTCCTGTAATACTCTCCAGATGAGCTTGCTAAATAAAAACAATTATGCTGCTGGCAGTACCCATGGCCTGATTACAGTGAAGATCAAAGCACCATGTTCTTGCCTTTCGCTGTCCATATTACCAGCTGGGTTTTGACACGGTAATATTCCAGCTGTCAGGGCTACCCCTTCCCAGCAGATGAAGGGACAGTACTTACTGTCCATAACGCTCTTCCACTGAGAGGAGCTGGAGGAATGAAAGACTATTTTGCCTGCTGCACCTCATGTTAATTCCAAAGATTTTGTAAAAATGAGCATGTTCCAAAAAGCAGAGCGTAGGTTCTGCAGATAAGCGCAGTGGGTCAGCAGGCGTCCATTTAGAAGCAATCAGGCACAGGCAGCAGCTATTTCAGAAATAAATTTCTAAGAATATGGTGAATCAGATGGGAGAGGATGATCAGATTCGATCGAAAATGCAGGGAACTAGTCAATGAATCCCTAGCAAGAGCTGACAGCACGTTCAGAGTAACAAGATCATGCTGCCCAAGACATCCTCAGGAAGAAATATGTTTGCCTGCAGCGCTTCAGCAGGGGCAGACAACGAAAGGGTGTTCTGGTTTAAGTTCAGCTGTTGGACCCAAAGGACCTTAAATCTGAGTGCCTGCAAGTAATACATGTATCTCCAGGAGAGCAACCTTATGCCTCTAAAGGTTAAATACCAATGAGCCAGGGAATTACTGTGAATATTATTACTATTTTCTGCTGATTAGTTTACTTCAGTACGTTATGCTTCATCCATAGGAAAGTGAGCTGCTCTCCATTTAAAATTGCTTTGAAACTCCACTATTTCTTATACAGATGCAGCTGATGTTTCACCACCACTTTCATGAGTAAAGGGAACATTCTTTGCAAGCAGAAAATACCCATTAATGCTCTTAAATGCATCAAGATTCATACACAAGCTTCAAAAATCCTATCTTTTGGGTCTCCTATCCCACGCTATTTCAAATGCAGAATATAACTGCATACCTCATAAGGCAATTTTACTATTATAGAAATATATACAGCTAGAAAATAGATAAGAGCCTCTGCTGTAGTCCATTTCTAATTTTACAGTCTGCAGCAAAATAGCATACCCCCAAGCCTAGGTACATATTACTGGCCAGCTGAAAGCTCGTGGAACAAAACAACATATTAGAAAGCTGCAGATACTTGAAAGAGGAAAATATTGTGTGGTGGTGTTGGGTTTTTTTATCTTTTGATTCTCCTTCCTTTTTCTAATTTCTAAAGCCCATTCAATCTGGGGAACTCTCTAGGGGGCAAATAATATTTCATTCTCAAGAGGTTAAATGGCTTAATTCCTGTAAGCGTAAGCATCCAATTGCTGTAGAGGTGGTTTCGTTCAGTTCAGCTTTGCTCTGCCCAGCCACACTGACATGATACAACACATTCCTCGCTCTCATAGCTCTGCTCATTACGGCTCACTGGAAAGATTTTGATGCATCAGTAAACCTGGAAATGTTGAAGTACTGCACAAACACAAATCAAGCGCTCATCTGCTCTTTGCTCCTTGACTGTGAAAACACATTTGCTTTCCTATAGTGCTAATGACAAGATGGATGTTGATTAAGGAATTTTTGGTGGGTTTCCAGCAGCCAAACTACCAATCAAGGTAGATTATCCTGCAGTGTTTCACTCATCTTCAAAAATTCCAGAGGAAAACAAAGGCAAGTCACTCGCTTCAAGCAAAATACCTTTGAACCAGGGGTGCTTGGTTTCCTTTCCTACCCTTCTGGGGCGTGTTGACTGTGACTAACAATCGCCAGACCCAGGGGCGATGCCAGAGGGAATGTTTGGGTCCAAGCCTGAGTGGGTCACGATGAGGAGTGCAGTTCCCATGAGAGCATCGGCTGCCTTTGCATGCGGAGTCTGCAGGAGACAAGCTTTGGTCTGGGAGCTGAGTGTAATTTTATTAGCTTGTTTTACTGAATCAGACCCAACCACCTACACCACTGTGCAAAACGATCTCCATAAACATCAGTAAGTAGCCTAAATGACTCCACGTTATATTTGTAGGCCATTATTTTCTAGTTGGAAAAATAGGACTTTTTAAATCAAGCATTCAAACTAGATTTCTAAACCTGAACTCTACCCCCTTCTTATGCATCTCTGAATCAATTGCAGCTGTAAGTTATATAGCGGGCTGGAAAATACGGGGCCTTCTGTTTTATCGAGATCTACAGAAGTGTATCAGGATAACAAACACCCCTCCAAGCTTCAGGGCTACAAAAAAAAAATCAAATGGTACGCTTTGACGTAAAATAATTCAACAACAGATAGAACAGACATCAAAAATGCAAAATATAGAAGGTCTATATGTTCACAAACAGCAAATGTAAGTAAAATATGTAAAACTAACACACATTGTGATTTTTCTCCACCTTCCTTGGGAGACCTTTCCCTCCTTTTGCTAATGGGCTGTCATCTGATAAGCAGCTCACCTAAGCTTGTCTCCTGAACTGCTCCCAGCCAAGACTGGAGGTCCCCTTTGGCGCAGCCTTCCCCAGTATTTGGCATTTCACACTCCAGACCGATCAAACACTTTACAGTTGCCTCACTCATTTCAAACTTGGATCACATGTAACTTTTACACAGGTTTTAAAACTTAACTTAACCTGTACTGCAACATTTAGTACGACTGTCTAAAGGACTCCAGACTATATTCTACTACATACAGAACAAACCACCTGTAGGGATATCCAATAAAGATGACTACACGGGAAGACAGAGTGGCTTTCCTGACTGCCAGGGTCATTTCTCCAGTTTACTGTCCAACGACATACACACATAAAAGACGCCACATTTCTTCCTGCAAGGTGAACTCCAGGGTCAATGCAGCAAGGCTCTAATTCACCCCTCCATGAGAATAACATGTGCTAGAAATGCTTCTCTTCCTCCTGTAACTCAACCTGCCGACTGCTTGCAAACCTGTTCTGTGGCATGTGGCTGCTCCAGGTCCCTTGGTGGGAGAGGAGGACAGAGAGGAGGACTCCAAGAAGCCTAAGGGGATGGAAGGCAGAAGAGGAGACAGCGGCTGGAAGACTGGGAAAAGCAAGCGCTCTCCTCTTTCCTGGGTGCTTGGTTTGGCAAGGATTTGCTCAGCTAGGCAGCTCTGCCACTCCAGCAGCACTGGGTTTAGATTCTGCTTCAGCTGTAACCTTTCTGAATTCAGTTAAGAGCCCTCCCAAATCAAACCTTTATAAAACAGAAAGATTCCTGAAATTCACAAGTTAAATAAAATTTGCAAATTAGGAATTACTATCCTAAAACAGACAGCTTGGCAGAACTCAGAACTTTCCATTTAAGCCTGCTGCTGACAGTAGGGTAACAGGCAAAACATAAGACGCTAATGAAGAAAAACTCATGGACCACATAAAAAGGAAAGTGGGATGAAAAGAGCCACACCTCCGGCTGCGGACAGAAGCCTGGGGAAAACCAGGCTGACTAGCTGTACCTGGTGAAGAGGAAGCCACTTCTTATCATAAAGTTCTCTTTTAACTTATTCTGGCTCCCTTGAAGTCTCTTTGATCTTCTGGCACTGTTTTAGTCTAGTTGAGTCCATATTCCGCTTATCTTTTACTATTTTTCATTCTTTCCTCCAATATGAAAGAATGTATTTCCCAACATAAACAGCTGTCCAGAATTTTTACATCACATCTGAAAACGAACAAAATCTACTTCCATTAAATTGTTTCTTTTAAAAAGTATGAACATCCAAATTATTCCAGCCATTAGCTGATTTTTTTTTTCTCCAAAACATTTGAAGACTAGAATATTCCTCTTTTAGTTTTTGCTTTGTTTAGTGCTTTTTTTTGGAGGGAGGGAAGTAAATACTGAATTTTTTCCCCAAAAAATGA
This sequence comes from Stercorarius parasiticus, assembly GCA_013396915.1. Lineage (NCBI taxonomy): Eukaryota > Metazoa > Chordata > Aves > Charadriiformes > Stercorariidae > Stercorarius > Stercorarius parasiticus. Next base: position 1,227,504 of record VWZL01003732.1, read on the forward strand.
ATAGCTATAGTGTGAACAGACATATGGTTTGGAATGCCAAGTGTTTAGGGTGAAATCAGAAAGACATACTAAATGGACAACTATTGACCTAGTGTATTAACAACCTAGCCACATCAGGAAGAGACAGAATAATAACAGACTGAAGCATACGTATTTTCGTATTCTGCTGCAGCATGGAGTCCCCACCTGGCTACTGACCTTTAATATATACATGTTGGAGTTTTACGGACTTTTAAAGCAATTATGTAAAATACAAACCCAGCTACTTTATTAAAAATATCAGTTTCCTTACTTGTTTACTCTGTTACTAAAACTGTTACTCACAGCAGCGCAGAAGCTGACAGACAACACTTGTTAAATACTATGGAATTTCAGCTTTAAAATTTAAACCACATATTTAATCTGTATGATGCAAGCAAATAAGAAAAAAGAAAGTGAAAAACAGCAACACAAAAATACCAGAGTAGCGTATTGCTGCCTAACTGGCACAGAATTCTTTCTTGCTTAATCTCCATTAGGAACATTTCTGAACAATTTCCCCTAAACAATACATCCAAAGTCCACACAATAAAAGCTGTGCCAGATCATTACGGGCACACGTGACTATAGTTACACATTGATTTTACGCTTTGCATGATGGCGAAGTCACCCTTATCTTATTACCGAAGATTTTAAATTGACCAAGATACTAGCATTTAAAGGCTACTTACACCATATAGTATTGATCCAGCCAACAACATTCTCAATAGCCTCACTTGAGTTAAATAAACTATAATCAAAACAGTATAGCTGAGCTCAAGCTCTGAACCAAAAACATCTTGAAGCTCCTCACTTCTCATCCCTATCTAAGGATCAGAAAACCAAGCTCGAGGAAGCCCTAAGTGCCCCACAAGCTCCCCCCAGCTCTGCTCTTGCTTATCACTGCCCCTAGCAGGTCCAGTCCTCTCGACCTTGGCTCATTTCTCATAAGCCGGTAGCATTCCTTCAACAACGTCCTCCCCACAGTACAGGTATGCTTGTGCCTCCTCCTCACAGGCTGACGGGTGTCCCACCAACAGCGAAGACGGCACATCTGTCCAAGATAGATCCTAAGATGTAGGCGCAGACAATGACATCCATCTTTTACAAAAGATAATTACTCTCAGTTTTCTTAAATCAGTTGTTTTTCATTCCTGCAAGTGGAATTAACTGCAGCTTCTAGGCAATAAGCAAGAAGAAATCCAGGCAGGGCGTTTGCCCAAAACCTGGCCTGACCGCTGCAATGTGAGAGCAGGCCGGTGACCGCACTACAGCCGTGTGAACCGGGGAGATGGCACTCAGACCTTCGGTCTCCGCCCCGGGGACAGACAGCTGCAGGGATGCTGCTGGCCAACCCTACATAAAGCAGCACCATTTGAAGATATTCAGAACAATTATTAACTTGGTACTCACATCCCTTCTGCCTCCTGGGCTGTGCTCTCAGAGTTATATAAACAAGTATAAATCTTTATACATTTTTTGGGAGGCTGTGGAAATCTTCATTAGGTTATTACAAGGAGGAGACCAGGGGAGAGGCTGAACAAGCTGCTGAGAGCTACCCCTAATTCACTATAGCCTCAGTGTACTTTACAGTCACAAAATGCCATTTTCCCAGTCTGTTCCTTGAACACCTGGTGAAGAAACAGAGCTAAAATCTAGCCCAATGGACTCTGGGAAAGGGTGGAGCCTCTTCTATTCTCATTTCCAGTTTGTCTTATCAGGCATCTGCAAATCCCTGCTTCGTGAAGGCACTACGGTGCCCTTCCCTTGCCTCCGACCTTTCAAGGAGCAAAGTCAAAAAGCTTTGCTCTGGGTCAGGGCGGGCACACCAGAAGGTGACAGAGTTTCCCTGGCTCCTCAGCCAGGGACAGACAGTGCTGCAGCCCGGGGACGCCCGGGCCTGGTGGAGCAGGAACACTACAGGTCTGCAGCAGCCTCACGCCCGTTCCGCCAGCTCCCAGCAAAGATGCTGAGGGAAAACCCGAGCTCTGGAAGGACCGAAGATACATGTGAGTCAGAGTCACATTTGTGAATGACTCCAAAAGAGCACGGGAGTGATTTTTTGGAAACACTGAAGCATTTCATTTAGGTGTTTTCAATAGAGAAATTCTCAGCTTTCCCTTTTAAAATGGCATTTTTTCATTAAGGTAAAAAAACCAACATGGATTTAATAACCTGAACATAAAAGAAGCAACCATTGTTTATGGAAGGAAGGGCCAGAGCCCAGGATCTCACAAAATGCTTTATGTTGGCCTGAAATTTAGCCTCCAGGATGAAAAAACGGACCAAAAATTAATTCTGCTATTCATCCAGGTCTTGTCATGAGACTTGGAGGAAAAGGAATGCCTGAGGTAGTGCCCCTTCCCCATCCCCATCTCCTGAGCCCGGTGCTTGTTGAGCTGTGAGTTTTATGCAGCCATTCCCCTGGCTCTTCTAGAGCTCAGAGCAGACAGGCAGACATTCACTCAACCCTTACATGTTCTCCTCCCAGCCTGCAGCCTTGCAAGAGACAAAGGCACAACATGGTAAATTTCCCCATGTTCTTCAAACAAAATTGATTCTGTTTCTCCTTCCTCTGCGGTTTGTGTCTATCTCTCGCCTCAGGGGACTAAGCAGAGGATGATGACCATACAGGAGTTCCTGCGCTGGTTAACGAGCCACTGAGAACTGCAAGTGTCTGGGCAAAACTGCCTTTAAGCTCCAACGGCAAGCAGCAAGGCAACAACCGACATTTACAGGCTGGAGAAGAGGGATTTTAATGCCCTCTCTTCTCAGATCTGAAAGGAGGATAGCAGATGGACATCCTACACAAGTTCAGCAAGTCAGAGAAGAAAATAAAGACTGGTGCATAGAGTACCTGGGGTTACGTCTGTGATATTGAGAAACACAAAACCAGGACATACTTGGCCAGAAAGACATGTCTGGCCAGAAAGGCACGTCAAGCTTGCCTTCAAACACAAATGTAAATTTTCTTTTCCCATCCTGCCCCAGTGACTCTGCATGCTATATTCAGCCTGGAGAAGAGGAGGCTCCGGGCAGACATTACAGCCCCTTCCAGTACCTAAAGGACCTACAGGAAAGCTGGGGAGGGACTCTTTATCAGGGAGTGTAGTGATAGGAGGAGGGGTAATGGCTTTAAACTGAAAGAGGGGAGATTTAGATTAGATATTAGGAAGAAATTCTTTACTGTGAGGGTGGTGAGGCAATGGAACAGGTTGCCCAGGGAAGTTGTGGATGCCCCATCCCTGGTTCAAGGCCAGGCTGGATGGGGCTTTGAGCAGACTGGTATACTGGGAGGTGTCCCTGCCCAGGACAGGGAGGTTGGAACTAGGTGATCTTTAAGGTCCCTTCCAACCCGAACCATTCTATGATTCTGTGATTCCTGCTCACAAACGAAGTACCATTTGTACAGGACTGCACTTCGCACCTCTCTAAACTGCAACATCTGCAAAAATGCAAAGGCCCAGGGGTGGCCACTGGAGAAAGCATACATCCAAAGCAGCCAAGTAAATGCAGATGACAGCCTTCAGGAACAGGACAGCAGGGAAATGAATGGGCAGGGATGGTAATTAGTAGCTATGCATATGTAATACAGAAAGAATTCTTTTTACAGGAGCAGTATGGTTTTAATTTCGGCATCACTGGAAAGACTACAACTGGCTGACACAAATGCCTGATGTATATGCCACAGCATAAATCTTCTAAGTACTTCGGGGAGGAGAAGCTCTACCTGCCCTCCCTGACCCATCAGTTTCCTCAGTGCTTTCACCTTTTTCTCCCTTTGCTGCTCTTGCACATAACTGATGCCTTCAGAAGGCAGAAGGTCTATGGGATGGTTTATAAAGCATGGGATTTCAAAGTAATTAAAGATACAGAAAAGCAGCAAATATTTTACACGGTCCACACGCTTGGCATCATTTTCTTGCCTCCTCCCCATTACCCCTCCAGCCCTCTTCCCTGCATTTGCCTACCTGAGATGCCATGGCTTTCTCCAAAGCCCTCCTGGCACTCCACATCCTAGCAACTCCTGGCTGTGAGACATGCCTACAATTTCCATATTTGTGAGTGAAAATATTAAAAAAAAAAATTACTTAAGCAAAGAATCAGCAGATGATCTATCATAAAATTTCTTTTGCTTTACGGAAATGAGCTTATTACCCACAGACAGTAAAGTGTGCATCGCAATTACTGCACAGCCAGCCAGTCCAGAGCAGTCTCTAGTGTAACAGTGACAATCTGTAATGATACTGAGTACTTGAGAGGGGACATCCAAAATTGGAAGAGGATCACATCAAGACTGAAAGATTACAGACTTCACGAGAAGAACCCTAAAAAACATTTCTCCCAGCAAATCCCACAAAATGGTATTCAAAAGTCCAACTGAATGACAGGGAGTAACTGAATACCAGGTTATGGGTCACCCTCTGGCGCAGTACTCTGACGTGAGCAACTTTCAGAAGTGGGGAGCATGAACAACAGGGCATGCATAAAATCATTCTGGTGGTCCTGTCTCCAGGAATCACAGGTTTAAGGATACAAAGCCAGATACTGCATCGAGACAACCCACCTGTGGACGCATCCTCCATGAACTGCCTAATTACTAGGACACCCACAACACCCTCAGTAGTGGACTAAAACCATTTATCTACACTGGGTGAAAAAGTATTCCCTTTTGTTTTCTATACATTTAGTGCCTAAAAATTTCACAGGATGTACCCTGACTCTTCTTGTAGCAACCATTCTTTATAGCGTTCATGATTTCATACATTTCTACCACTTCCCCCCCCAGTCATCTCTTTCCAAGCTGAAAAGTCTATCTACTCAGGACCTTCTAAAAAAAATGCCATTCCATTACCATTATCTACTCCCACACTAATAATTCACTACAAGATAAATACACAAAGAAATACCACATGGACTTTTTTTTTCACGTAGAACAGTTGCCTCAAACAAGAATCTTTTATTTGTCATTTTCTCTCCTTCCCTCATCTATTCTAACCTGCTGCCTATCTTGTCTTTCAGAGGTAAATGCCTAGAGGCGAAGTTCATCCTCTTTGCTAGGCCAATACACAGCTGTACCACAGAGTGGAAAAAAGCGGTTCTTCAAACCACAGATTGTAGATTCTGTGCAGCATTGAAAATATCTTTTGCAGATCTGTATCCATTTTAACAATTAAGAGCATTGAGACTGTTGGTGAGGTCAATTTTCAGAATAGCTGAGAGTTCATTTCCAAACACCAGGCAGGTGTCAGCAGCTGCAGCTACTTCCACTAATATTTCCACCCAAGCTTCTAGACCAGTGACTGGTACCAAATGTCTTGCTAAGTGGAACCAGTGCTTGCCAACTCCTTTTCTGTTCAGGCCAAGTACATTTTAAGAGCCACTGTGCTCGATGGGATTCTTTTGATCTTTCCCCAGGGTTTCAGAGCATGCCCACAAGTACTAGTTTTTCTCACTGTACGGATGAGCAGCACAGGTCGGAGGGAAGCAGGCCCTTTACTATGCAGGCAACAATTCTACACTCAAAGCCACGCAAACAGATTCATGTACTGTCACAAAATTAATACTGATAACACTGAGGTGGCAGTAGAATCCAGGTGTTGCAACACTTCCTGGCACGAAAGGCTACAGCAACACATGTCCTGTGGGAAACTAATCATTTTCTCCTCTCTGCTCTCTCCCCGCTCTTCAACTTTGTTGAGACAGCAATCCTTCAGGACATGTTTCTCTGCTGCACCTATATATGTCAGGGAGCAGAACTTAGTCTCGGTTGTAAAAAGTCTGCCTTTTTTTTAACATGTCACAAAGTAGCAGCCGGGCAGAAAAGCTGTCTTTCTCGGCAGGATGTGAAGTTAGCTTCGCTAAACAGACTCCTTCCTGAAACTTCCCTGGAAATCTGCAACAGAGCAAACAATTGAAACAACCCTCTTGCTAAGACACTGTACCATTTGCACAAGAACCTTCCAGTCAGATCTCAAAACACAGAAAAAGGTGGCAAGCACAACTATGTCATTCCAAACCAGAGGAACCGATCTACAGAGAGTTTAAATGACCTGTTGAAAGTTCTTCAGTCGCGAGCCTGAATAAGGCTTATTCTTGGTTTGTAACCCAGTACCCTTATTTCTTGACGCATTACCCAGTGCAACAACCCCTTCATGGAGACTGGATGACAGACAGAGGAATTTTAAGCGAAAGAGTACCCTAACAAAAGCACCCTTTCATCAGCACTGGCTCAACAACAGGAGAATGGGGTAAGGCTGAGAGCACTAGTTAATGTAGTAACGCCAGCAAAAAAAAAAATAATTATTAATGGTAAAAATGCACACTCACCTTATAAAATTGTAACAATCAATACAGCAGACAGTCTCCAAATTGTCAATAAGCAGCACTGCTGTAAGCAGTGCTCCCCTGGGACCATGGTGAGTGCTTTGAAAACCGGCATTTGTGAAGTGTGTGCATCAGGGAGAGTTCTGAGATCAGCTTCCCTGAAATCAGCTCCCATATTTACTGACCTTCAAGGGCAGAATAGGAACTCCAGTTGTTTACATAAGCTTCACCGGAGGGAAGTGTATATGTAGGGCTGTCTCAGGGTGTAGCCAGAAAGGTTATAGCTTTATGGGGACTTAACGTACGGAGACTGCGTAAATTCGTCACTGTGCATATTCTATTTGCAAATATAATGACAGGTAGACCTTTCTAAATACACTGGACTAACACATATTTAGCATTCTGGCTAAACCACTGAAAAGAAACAACGCAGCTCTGCCTTTGAGGATAGAGACAAACAACAAAACTTGGCCTCGGATGAAGGAGCTGCGAGACTCCTGTTCAGCTGCACTGCCAGTAACTGATACTACAGATGCACACAATAGGCAAACTGTGCAAGACAGCAGCTCGGGGCATGCTCGCAGAACCTGCCCCAAGTCTGAATTATCAAGCACCGAGATGGTTTCTCAATTAAGAGGCATCACTGACCATCTTACTGCTTGAGAGCCCGCAGTCCTCCTTGGGGAAAATCTAGCCATTATTCTGAAGATACTGGTCATCACGCTTAACAAAAGAGAATAACCACGGCAACCTTTTCTCATCCCAGCGAGCCACCACCAAGCACAGCATTGGAGAGCCACAGGGCCTCCCTCCCAGGATCCAGCCTCCCAGGTTCCTTCCAAGCTAAAACAAGCCGCTGCTACCACCTCTCCCCAGCCATGGAGCTGGGCCCCACACGCAGACTGGTTGCCAACACTCTATCACAGATGCATTACTTGATGGAAAGGCAGAGCCCAGTTTCTACAACCCCCCTGGGACCAGGCAGGGGAGCAGAGGCACCCGAGCTGGAGGCAAGGTGGCCATCCAGGCTCTCCACTTACCCGGCACCAGGGAATACAGGTAGGGAAAAACTCTTCCAAGACAATCCACTGCCCAACACTGCTCCACTTTGACACCAGAGCCAACCAAAAGACACAGATCCACAAGAAACCACATTTGATCCTTCTCCAGGCACTGGAGCAGACTTGAACCTCAGCTCCTCAGATTACAGGAAGACTTTATAAAACCTCTCTCTGTAACAGCCTTGTTTTCCTGGTTGGCTGGGAAAGGCTGCCAGCCTGACCCAGGCTCACCCCAAGGGTCAGAAGACAGAAAGCAAAAGAACATAACTTTCATTTCCCCAAAACAGGTGCAAACCTTGTTCAAACCCACTTGGAAACAGCATTTCTGCATCTCGGAGCAGCCGGCACATCCCTAAGCAGGCAGGTTGGCACGCGATTTCCCAAAGAACACATTTTACCTCTATGTAAAGCTAACTCACACTATTCCCGCGAAATGATTTTTTTTTTCAAAAAACTAATCCGAGTTTCTTTTTTTCGAGCCCAGAGGAGCCGCTGGCGACCCGTTTGGGGACGGCCCCCTCCCCAGCCCAGCCAGGGCAGGGGGGTTCGGCCAGCAGCGCCCTTCCCCGGCCCGGCCCGGCCCCTCCGCGGGGACTTTGCTTTTCCAGCAACCGCTCCTGTTTGCTCTCGGCCCCGGGCACAGCGCCGTCCGGCCCGGCCCCGCGGCGGGTCTCCACCGGCCCAGCACCGCAAGTCTGAGGGGGACGGGGCGGCCCCGCTCTGCCCTGCCTCNCCGGCCGCACCGCGCCTTCCCACAATGCCCCGAAAGGGAACTCCCCAGGCGCCTCCTCACCGGCCGGGACCGCGGGGCAGGACCGCGGTCCGGTGAGGGGGGGGAGGGCCGTCCGCGCTCTTCCCGCCCGGCGCGGTGGGCACAGGGCGGCCGCCGGGCCGTCGGGCTTCCCCCGTTCGCGGCCTGGCGGTGAGAGGCCGTCGACGGCCGGCTGCCTGCCGCCCCTCCCCCGTCCTCGGCGCCCCCGAGAAGGGAAGAGGAGCGCGGGCAGAAGGGCAGGTTGTTGACAAGAGCCGGGTACAGGGGAAAGGGACTCCCCGCAAAGCGCTCGATTCCAGGGAGCGGGGGCTGCGGAGACCCTGTCTGCACAGGCAGGGGTGACCCCGGCTGTCACTATGTCCCTGCGGTAACCGCTCAAAGGGCACCTTTCTCGCCACAGCAAAACCGAGTTCAATAAAGACACAGTTCATGCCCTCCTTTGGCTGTAGCTGCTCCCCTGCCAAGCATTCATACTCTAAAGACGCTCCGGTGGAGCTACAGGCATGATTGCTCTGCGGCCCATCTCCATCAAAATGAAACGGGGATAGTTCAAATACCTTAAATGGCTGGGCTTTGCTAACCTGTGCTTTTTGGCGGAGAGCAAGACATGAGCAGCTCTGCCGGTAGATCGGCAAATCCGTCTAACCTCTGGCAGGGATTTGCTGATAAGCAGCTGGTGCCGAAGGAATGTGCAACATCCACAGACTCAGCACTTGAATCCGAAGCTCCAAATCCAAGCCTGAGGCTTCTCAAGCTCTTACCAGGAGTCTGATCCAGATGCAAACTACCACATGAGCATAAAACATGAAAACTTTGGATGTTTACGTCCTATGTTTGTAATCTAAAGGAGAGAGGCTCCCCAGCGCACAGCATGCATCTATCCCCGAGGGCGGTGTGTCTGGATTCAGGATACAGATCCCACCTGCTCCCGGCAGAGCTGTGCCCTGCTCTTGTGTGCAGTGCTAGCTGCATCTGCGCCACCAGTGAGAAAGGGAAAGCCGAAGGAGCTCGGGCACTCCAGGGGACACTGGTGTCAATGGCTGACGCCGGTGGAACCCCTCTTCAGCCTCTGGCTACAGCAACAGAGGAGAGATCCCTCGGTCAAAAGCAATTGTGTGTGCATGCCTGAGAGGGCAACTGGGCTGAAATCCAGTTGGAAATGCTTGTTTGCACGAGCAGAGAGCATATGCAGGGGTGTGCTTCTTATGCTCATTTAACAGCGTGGAAGTAATTTCCACTTTTCCCTAAGCATGCCTACTCCTCTCTGCCTCTGTAAGCTTTGATTGGTCTATACAGACATGCTGTTCACAGAACCCTCCCCTGCTGCTTGCTCACTTCTGGTTTCTGCATGTTCCAGCCCCATCCCACCAAGCAGGACGATATGTGCTGTGATGCTACCCAGTGCTCTGCTTTCACTTCTGGAGTGCACAACACAAGAAGACGACTCCCAGCTGCCCACAGATCCCACTGATACTTCATCTGCTCACTTGCCTCTGGCCTCTGTCGCTTCCTGAGCACATCCCAAGCCCATAAAGCAGCACTATCTACAGACCATATGAAGATGCCGGCCCTTTACTGCACAGCCGTGGTGCAGCACACGCTGCCAGACAGCACTGGCCTCACTGGTTTGCTGCGGCACCATCCTGCCTTCAGTGAGCCTGCCAAACACATGCTTACTGCTATCAGCACCTGATAAAGCAGACCAAAATTGCTAGGTTCTCCGAAAGATAGCTGGGATGCGTAAACAGGCCACCCAAAGTGCCACAGTACCCATGCTGCCTTCCCCAGGAGGTAACATCTGGCATCCCCACAACCACGGTCACATTCCTGTCCCTTGTAGCTCTACCTGCTGTGGCCTATGCAGAACAACGGGGAGCTGGCTCTGCGCTTAAACCCCAAACGCTCCTCGCTGTTGGTGCACGGGGAGTGTCCATAGATACCACCACAGCGTTGGGAAAGCCACATCTTTGTGTACACTAGGAATGGATTTGCCTAACACACAAGAATGTGAACACCACAGAGCAGTTCAACTAGAGATGCAGGGTATCAACACTTTCATCTCCAAAATTGATTAAAAAAAGTGTTTCATGAAAACAACTCTCTTCAGCAGCCTACATCTTGCCTAGCTATGTAATATATTCTGATGATGGACAATAATATTTTTTTTTGCTTAATCTTTTCCCAATAATTTATTTTTTCTGTGCAAAGAGCCTACTTAATTAGGCCCAAGAACTCAAGAGAACTAGCCTGCTGCTTTTGTGGTTTTGCAAGTACATTAGAAAAAAAAGCAGCAGCAGCAAACATACAAAGCACATTAACAGTNTGCCTGCATAATGTTCTGATGAAGAAGATAGCTCAAACTTCCCAGGTAGGAGCTGCTGATGGTTATCGATACCAGCAAAGGGAGTGGGGGAGGCTGCTGTGGCACACAGTTGTGCCAGGTGAACTGGTAGGGTGATCTCATGCCAGAAAAATGCCATACCATGGACTCCTTCGGGTCCTTCCCTTAGGCCCAGTTAATTAATCTGAACACAAAAGCTTGCAAAGCAATGCAAATGTATTTCTCTAACTCCAAACAGGCTGTAAAAGGCTTTGAGACCCTTCACTTTTGGCTCCTGTCTCTGCCTGGAGCAAAAGGCTCATATTGCTTCCTTGAGGGCCTTCTGAAAAGCAAAGTGAGGTAAGCAGCTTTTTACTGCTACTGGATATCGCATCCTCTTTGCTTATGTTCCACTCTTCTAGCAGCCTATAACATTGAGAAGTCGAAAATGTTCACACCAAGAGTTACAGTGGCTTCAGTGAGCCTTGTGTGCCTAGAACTGCTGTTAAGAGCTTCTCTAGCTCCTAGCTATAAGTTTTGGTGAGTTTGGACATTATTTATTTGCAAAGAAGTCATGGCTAAGATGTCAGATGCCATGGGCTGCTGGAGTCCTAAACCTGCAACAAGCTTTATATCAGACCCTCATAATCTCTGCAAGCTTTATGGACTGCAGAAGCTAATCCCGGACCATATAAGTAAAGCTATACATTCACTAATGACTTACAATTGATTGGGAAGTTATATTCATGTACATTTCCAGGGAAACAAACAAATCCTGACAGCCACAATTAAATGACACAAACCAGGTCTAAAGAACAGCAGGGAGACAACAAACTATAACATGCTTTCTTCCTTCTAAAAAACTGCAAAAAAAAAAAATTCTGGAAAAAAACCCCACCTTTTTATTGCAGAAAGAAGCCTTTTTACGGACACTGAGTACCACAACAAAGGAAGCAGAACACTGGTCATTTACACTGATTCTAGGCTTGATGCGATTTTTCAGCACCTAAACGGAACTGCTGCCAGGCACCCAGAGCCCTGTGCAAACCAAAGAATTCAGGCTGATGCACACTCCACTTGGTGATTTTACAGGAGACCTGCTGTGCAAGTTTTTTTCCACTTGATACNTACAAAGCACATTAACAGTGGTGGCCAACAGCCCATTATGGCCAATCTTGCAGGTTAGCAGAGAGAATTTTGCTGCCCTATAGAAACAAGGCTGCAGATCCAGGATCCTGCCCAAATTAGATGTTTTGCAGCACAGAAAGCCAGGCTGTACTTAATGACTGGCTAACTAGAAGTGGTAAGGAGCTGGAATTCTGCCTCCCTCCCCCTCCCCCTCCCCCCC
>VWZL01003732.1:1239373-1273113 GCA_013396915.1 Stercorarius parasiticus
GAGGTAAGCAGCTTTTTACTGCTACTGGATATCGCATCCTCTTTGCTTATGTTCCACTCTTCTAGCAGCCTATAACATTGAGAAGTCGAAAATGTTCACACCAAGAGTTACAGTGGCTTCAGTGAGCCTTGTGTGCCTAGAACTGCTGTTAAGAGCTTCTCTAGCTCCTAGCTATAAGTTTTGGTGAGTTTGGACATTATTTATTTGCAAAGAAGTCATGGCTAAGATGTCAGATGCCATGGGCTGCTGGAGTCCTAAACCTGCAACAAGCTTTATATCAGACCCTCATAATCTCTGCAAGCTTTATGGACTGCAGAAGCTAATCCCGGACCATATAAGTAAAGCTATACATTCACTAATGACTTACAATTGATTGGGAAGTTATATTCATGTACATTTCCAGGGAAACAAACAAATCCTGACAGCCACAATTAAATGACACAAACCAGGTCTAAAGAACAGCAGGGAGACAACAAACTATAACATGCTTTCTTCCTTCTAAAAAACTGCAAAAAAAAAAAATTCTGGAAAAAAACCCCACCTTTTTATTGCAGAAAGAAGCCTTTTTACGGACACTGAGTACCACAACAAAGGAAGCAGAACACTGGTCATTTACACTGATTCTAGGCTTGATGCGATTTTTCAGCACCTAAACGGAACTGCTGCCAGGCACCCAGAGCCCTGTGCAAACCAAAGAATTCAGGCTGATGCACACTCCACTTGGTGATTTTACAGGAGACCTGCTGTGCAAGTTTTTTTCCACTTGATACTAGGGCCGTAGGGGAAAGAGAAAACTTTAAAAGCCCAATCCAAATTCAGCTGCAGGAGGTAGCTTTTAATTGCACTTTGGATCAATAGAGAAGCAATCTAACACTTGTTCTTGGTTACCAGGCAGGGGTTTGTATTTTTCCAGACAATTTTCCCCTGCTTCTCATATGTTTCCTTTTCCTTATTTGCTCACACAATCTGGATTCTTCACAATTTAAGTGCAAAACAAAGCATTTGTATCACTAGAGAACATATCAAATCATATATCTGTGCCACAGGTTTTGGTACCTTATCAGCAGCAATAGCATGCTCAGTAAGTAGTCCCAACATTTAAGCAGTTTAAAGTACTAGAAAAGTGTTAAAAATAGCAGTCTCAAATCCTCATAGCCTGTACTTAAGTGATAGGTGTACACAAGTACTTAAAGGGTGCCAAGTAGCATTTTATTTCATTTCCCAGCTGTGTAAAACTAAAAGCAGGCCAAAAGGTAGACAGACATTAATAAAGCTCCATCCAGAATCCTCCTTCTATCTAGAGAAAACGTGTTATTGTAGCCCTCTTGTGTTCAGTTGGATTAACAGCTATTAGATCCAGACTGTCCTTCCTTAGAACCCCTTAAATCAAGGCTCTGCATTCTTTAACCACACTGCCATTCAGTTCTTGGCCTGCTCCACCTTCACTCATTCCGTTTCTTTCATGTTTTTCCCCTTCCCATCCTGGTTGTAAAATCTACACACATTCAGACCGTGCTCTGAAACAGCGGAGTGCTCAGTTGGTATATACACACTGTGAAACAAGAGAACTGCTGTTTTGGAGTAGGATGACAAGAACATCCCTCATTGCCTGTAAGCATGCATATTCCCAGCATTTCTTCTCCATAAAAGGACTGCAACGAACACAATTTACAGCCTTGTTTCCCTCTTTTAGATAACACCTACGAGATCTAGTTTTAAACTGTGTCCCACAGACACCATTTAGACACATGCAACGTTTCTCTACCCTTACAGAAATCATCCTGACATTCCCCAAAACCTGTAAGTACTATTGACAGTCCTGTTGATCCCAGACCTTCCCTACCAATCACCAAGATTAAAACCTCCGGTGTCCACCACTTAGCTGGGACACCGCACAGTCACAGTTCAAAGAAGTAGTTGCTTTTACAGTATTCTTTTCCAACCTGCAAAGGCTGTAGCAAATGGAAGAGCAAGTTATAGCTGCATTTTGTGGGTGCTTAATGGTATGGAGTCTGGTATCTGAGGATGAAGTAATGGGTTGTTTCCCAAAAGACACTCACCTTCCACATCTGCTGCCTTGGTCATCCTTAATTCAGCCACTGCGAGACCAGCTCACTCTTACAGATCAGGAGGCAGAGGCAACGAGTTCAGTTGTGCTTCAAGAGCTGCTATCACCTGTCTCAAGGAGCTGAACTCCAACATGGACATGCTGCTGTGGAGGAAACCTGAAGAAGGAGCCATAAACTAAGAGAGAAAGAAGGAGAAATGAATGAGAACAGGGAGAAGACAAAAGACAGTACTAGAACAGGAAACCAGCTATGGCTTAGCAGCAATACCAGCAAGGAATGTTAGCAAGCAGTGCCCACTCTTGATCAGCAGCACAGGGGTGCGCTTCAGCTCATGAAAACTTAAGAGAGTTTTGACAGATACATGCATATAGATTTTGAGCAGCTGAAACCATAAGGAAGACAGGCTTCAGAAATAAAAATCAATACAGACAGTGAGACTCATGTTATCTTCTTTGTTTGAAAGACAGATATAGTAGCAAAGCTAGGAGCAAGTTAAACCCTATTCCGTGTCTTTCCTTATAAACAAGGTCAAGGGGAGAAAAGCATGCACCTCCATAACATTGGTTATTGCAAGTCAGTTTCCTGAAGAACAAGGTAATATGAAGCATTTTCAGAGGAAAAATGGAAAGACAACATACAAAAATACAGATGGGAAATCCCACAGTCAACCTGTATTTCTACATAAATTTATCTTGGTTTTGAGCTGAATAAGTGCTAAGAGATACCTAAGCCTCTGGGCGTCTCACAGAAAGCATGATTCATAGCGCACCGGGGCCTTGGTAAACAAAATTGACAAGACTTACTTAGTAACTCAGTTCTAACAGCGAGATGTATGGCGACCCATGATATCTTTGTGACAAAAAGGCAGTTTAGGAATTAATTCTGCAGACAAGCCAGTTAATCCCACCAAAATTAGTGTAAGACATCAAGAGTAAGTCAAAGAATATGGTTCAACTTATCTGCGTGAGCACAGATTGTACAAAAAACCTGAAAACTGGTAAGAGACCCTGGGTACACAAGGGAGTCGGAGGGCAATTAGTTACAGGAACTCTGAGCTGCCTGTGTGTTGGGGGGAAAAAGGCTCATGCTATAGAAGCAGAAAGCAAGGTTTCTAATGACCCCATACATTTCAGTTTATTATTTGATAAAATATTTTATATTTAGATTTATGAAAAAGAAATTGTACAGATTTTATTACTGATATTATTTGGATGTTTGCTTCCATTGCTGAAGTGATAAAACCAGTAAGTGTTACTGTCTTTGAATCTGTTCAACTATTAGCTTTTACACATTAATAGAGTTCAGTAGACCACACGCAGTTACCTAGAGACCATGCCCTTACTTCCTCCAAAGGGGCAAAAAACTTTGCGGGACAATTTGGTAGCAGTCACTTAAGAGATCACCTTATACTCAGGAGAGAAGCAGAGAAAGCCTTCAAAGGACACACTGCAACTCACTGAAAGATGGTTACTTGATGACAAAAAAGGTTTTTTTAACTGCTCAACTGGCAGAAATTCATCATTTTCTGTAGAGTTTGATCATGGTATTTCACTGTTAGCCAGGTCATTCAGAACTGAGGACTTCCATCTACAGAGACAAAAAGCCTTAAGAGAGCTTTCCTTCTGAAGTATACAGTAGTAAATCTGATCAACGTAAAAATCTGTCCCTTTCCTGCATCGAGCGTATTCAAGATATCTCCAATAGTTAAAGTCAACACCACACCAAAAAACTCATTGCTAAGACCTGCCACACAGCTTATCTGAAACTTAAATGAAGGTTGCAAAATAAGGAATGTAAGAAGCAATCAACTATGCATTCCCATTTAGAAAACCAATACATGTATTATAGTGCTTTCACCACAAGGACACCATTTGCATTCTCAAATATTTTCAAACTTCACTAATCCAGAGTTCATATACCTTATTTAAAACATTCTATAACATGGTCTACACAGACATCTAAACAGGCTTTTCTGAGAGATCAGTAACAGCTTCATTGTTTCCAGTCAGTTTTTGCTGGAAGTAGAAACCAGGGGATTTTACCTTGGGAAAGGTGAGAAGTTTAAGCTGATCGAAATGAGATGTGTCTTGTTAAAAAAAAAAATAAAATTACAGTATTATATACCACATAGGCTCCTCAGCCACCCTTCAGACATGAAAAGAGTTTGTGAAGCCCTTTCAGATTCCTTCTACTGCTCCTCAGTATCATAGGGAGCAGTGAGCTACACCTCATGTTAACAGGTCAACATTCAGGCATTCCAGGTGTTAAAAAGCCAGCCAGTGCTGTATTTGAGCCTGTGAAGGCTGCGAGTAACTGTGAGGGATAAGGATGCTTCCCGGCTTGTCCCCATCCTTTCTCAGTGAGAAAGCATCACGAGACAAGTGTAACCACCTCCTGTGGCTGCAGTTTGCGTCCTCTGTATATATCATATTGTAGACTCTGCTCATCCCATCCAGCATAAATTAGTATTTCTCTAATACCTCAGATGGGGTCCCAAGGGCTCTCAGGGAAGGGGTTGATCCTCTGACACTATATGTTGTAAGAACCTTTGCAGACCTCTGAAGGGGAACCAGAGAAGAGGTCTATACAAGCTGGCAAGCAGAACACAGGATAAGGTTATACATCCCTAGCTGGGGCCATGCAGCAGTTGTTTGTCTCTCAGCTCATTAGTTCATCATGGGCCTTTAACCTGACTGCTCCAGCTCACTCAGCTCCAATACAACACATCTGACAAGCTCTCCCTCCAACCTGGAATTTGGACATGGGCCATGTAAAGGAGGAGCCAGAGCATACAATTCACAGAATGGAAGAAAAGATGGATCATCCAAATAGACTAAGTGAATATGAAGAAATATTTTATTGTACATGTAATCAAAGTTTAAAAAACAGACAAGGAGCAAGGGACAGATCTAGCTAGCATCTCTTAACTATGCAGGGTACAGAAATACAACTAGTAAAGAATTAGCACATATTAGTACCCTTTGCTCCCCTTCCCTGCCCCAACGAAGGAGGTTATACAAGCGAGACTAGTAATGCTTCAAATCAAGCCTTCTCAGTAATTGCACACTTGAGTTGACATCATTGAAGTATGTTCAATTTCTTGAGAGAGTATGTACCTTCAAAATAGTTGTTTATAAACAAAAACACTATATCTTTAGTGGTTTTGTAAGGATTACTCATTCAACACCAACAGTATACTTAAATGACTAATGATTTAGCAGCCGTAATTGTATTGTTATATCTGAACTGACACTACCTTTAAGTATATCAATTACAGAAAATAGATTCCTTAGGTTTAACAATATGTAGTAGAGAATATACTATTTAGTGGCAAAACCATAATGTAAGATAGGTGGCTGTCAAGAAGCAGAAGAAGCATTCACAGGGAAGGGGGGGAGCTGCATGCTGAGCAGGGAGCACGTTGACTAATCAGAACTAAAAAAGCTGAAGCTCAGGAGTGCTAGCTGCAAAGGAGTTACACCTCAGTATCACTGGTGTAAGTTTCAGAACGTCTGGTTTGAAAAAGATGCTATTCATCCCACACCTACATAGATCTCACAGCTTAACTCATGACCCTAGATCCTCCTTACCACAGCGCAGTAGGATCTTACACAGTTCTAGCAATGTAACTCATGTTCTGCCTTACACGCTGCGAGGAAGAAGGCCTCCATTCTCTTCCAAACCCAGATAGGAAGAAGTCTGAAAGTAAATGCAGAGCATTATCAGGGCTAATTCACCCCTTCAACCACTCAGTTTCCTTCCTTGTTTACAAGGGTGAAAGCCTTCAGAGCAAAAAGCTGCATTTATTTTTGATTTTGATTTATTATTGATTTTCTCTCAATAGCTTAGAAATAAGCCTTCATAAAAAATGTAAGCTATACAGCATGTAGCAAGGGATGAATCAAATCAGTGTGACTAGTGCTAAATCCCAAATTGAAGGTAAGACAAGTTTTGGGATTCCCACAAAAGAGGGATTTGTTTATTCTTCAGTGTCCCAATAAGCCTAGCAAATTAAAAGACTCTTTGCAAAACTTCCAGAGAAGACCCATGGAAAGGCAGACAAAGCCAGATCCAAAATAACAGTAACTAATATACTCTGGATTCTAATGCCCTTTGGAGACTATCAGCTTTTTGGCTTAAAATGCAAGTGAATCATGACGTATGACCGATACCATGATCTTCACCTATTTCAGCCTACAGCATGGTCCAATGCAGATTATTAGTGTCAAGTTACACACCTAGGACTTGAATTCACTAACACTCATAGCACCACTTGATTGTTGCTGTAAAGAAAGACAGTCTAACCCTTAAGTCCTCTGCCAGGAAGAGCCTATTACCTTTGATAGTTGTGCAACACCATCTATTCTGGGCCAGCTGACCTACCCACATTTTTTGTCCTCACACGTATGCATCTGTTTTCAGAAAAATCTAAATAGCTCCAAGCTTAAACTCTGTGACATATTACCTTAGCTTTCAAAGTTTCAAAATAAGTTCTCCGTACAATGTTCAGATGTAGGAAATTCACACAACTGACAGACCAATTTATTGACAGTACCTCACTAGTTATTTCCGGTACGTGCCAACTGCACAGTCATAAAAGCCTCCCAGCTCTTCTTCATACTTCTCAGCTTTGAAAGGAAAAGATCAATATAGATATCTCAGGATTAACAGACCTAGGTGCAGGGAAGAAAGCAGCTGTTCTGTACCTCAGTAATTATTGCTCAGTATTTATCCATTTTAAGCAACACCAAGGCAGTATTTGAATTTATGCTGCACTTAGACAGGTTCCCTACCATTAAAGAAACATCAGCCTTTCCACAGGAAAAAGTCTCTAAAATTTAGCTGGCCATTTTTTCTTAGCCATTACACTTAACAAGGCAGATTTGCTTAGCTTCCCATTCTAACAGCATTATAGAGTTGTCAAAGTACATGGCTCATACCTACGACCTGTCTTTAAAGTAGAATAGCTGGGCTGCACATTTTCATAAGAACTAGAGAAGGTTATTAGCTATGCTAAAACACTACTTAAAGAGCCTAGAATTGTTCGAAGACTCACCAGCTACCTAAACAGAACAGTTGTCCCACAAAAGTGACTTCACTAATAACTGAACTTGAAGACAAACACTACAAGAAAGCCAATAAAGGAAATCTTGTGTGATCAAAGGTTCTCTTAGTATCTCATCTGAAAGAAGCTACCTGCCACTCTGAAGTATCTCCTCCTTCCATAGGAATAACCAACATACCTTTTGGAGGCAGTTTAGACAGTGACTGCTCAAAAGTATTTCTACAGAACTGCTTTTTGGAAGAGAAAATAAGTTATTTTACTATTCGCACAAATTGAATTTACTACACTCATTTTACTCTGATAATGTTTTAGCTACAAGGTGTCTGTACAAGATATATCAGCAGAGATAGCACATCGTTAACACTACATATGTAAACCAAGAAACAACAGGTCCTTTCATCAAGGTGTCATATTGCAGGTAAGCCATTTTACGTTAGTCCAAGAGGCTGCGAAACTGCACTTCCGCACCAAGGAGATTCCTGGTGAGCCCAACGGAAAAGCTGTGCTCTACAAAGGTGACTGTCCATCCTGGAACAGCAGCAGGAGAAGAATCAAGCAACCAGTGTCTGCGGTAATATTCTTAGGAAGGATCCCATTCATTCGGTGCATATTGCTGTACATAAGGTGCATAAACCTGTCGGGTATGAGATCAGCGTGAAGAGAAGCCAGTTGCAAGGCTGCAACCAACTACAGGTGTCATGTCCCAGATCTGGAAGAAAATATTGTGGAGAATTACATAGCATTATTGTAAGACCTAAGAGGTATTTCTGTAAGAGGCATAGAAGCAAACATAAAGATCTCCCTGGACACAAGGTAACAAAACCTGTTTAAACTATACTTGAGGAAAATGTCATCAAGTTATACCAGCCTTTCAAACCAAAAGCCAAACTTAGGGCTCAAAAGAGTCTTCTAGGAGTTCTCTGTAGGTCTGTTTTAACAAGTGCTATGCAGTTTGTTATAAACATGCTTACAGAAAAACAGGGACACACTGGAACAGTCTCAGTTCTGACATGCATGGAGGATGCATAGCTTAAGCACAGCAAGATCCTACATCATCTGATTTCCATGTCACTGTTATAACCAGGGCTTTTAGTGGCAATGCTCCAAGAAGGGAGCTCAGTGAAGGAAGCCTGCATGTTTCATCATGTCTGTGTCTTTAAGGCCACTGGCAGACTCTCCTACTGCTGCTGCCTGCTTTGTTTGTCCAGAGATCACCAACAGTAACCAGTTCTGACAGCTAGACTCCACATAGTGGAGTTTCAGGTCATTTCCTCATTCAGCAGCAGGAAGAACAGTCTGCAACGAATACAATTCTTGCTACCCACAACAGTTAGCTTTGTAGCAACAGTTCTCAGAACAAAAAAAGTATATACAAACATTAGTTTGTACATAAATACAAACAGAGTACATAAGTACAAACAGAGAAAGAGGTACATGAATACCTTCACAATCCGGTCGCTCCCACAAGTCACCATTAGCCCTCTGGAGATGTCCATGGACATATGTGAAATGTTGTGTTTTCCTTCATGAAAGGTTGCCAAGGAAGTACGGCTGCAAGAGAACAATTCAAATGAAGCCAGCCATCAGATGAAGCTTGATGGCATCATTATACCAGTACAAAATAAACTTACAAGAAAATTAAGTTGCCTAAGTACTAATAAATCAGTCCTGAGAACTGCAGTGCCATATTAAAGTGGACAGAATTAAATTAGCAAGTCATGCTATGGCATTGCTTGAGTAGTTACACAGGTGTGACATTTCCTGGCCTCCTGCAGCCTGACTGTTAACAATACTAGAGCAGAAGTCGGACACTGCATTAATAAATAATTGTACTTTTGGTTATAAAGTCAAGCGCAGCTACATTTTTTCCTGCTGGCTATAGTGAGTCGACTAGGGCACAGCATCTCCCTTTTTCAGAAAACAAAAAGACACCAACCAAAAAACCAAACGACAGCAACAACACAACACCCCCAATATTGGCATCTGATTACTTCGGTCCTTTAGCACTCCAGGTGTCCAAGGAGGTGACAGGACAGTGAACAGTGAAGTGTTGTTCATATCAAGATAAAAAGGGGTTTCATTCATTGCTAAGAGTAGTTTAATGAGACAGCAAATGATGTTTAACCTAATTTGCTTGCATGGGGAAAATAATGTTGGGCTGTGATGAATATTCCCGTAGGAACAGTTTTCAGTAAGTGTACGTGAATTAATGTATATACATCCTGGCAGCTGTGATGCATTGTCAGGCACCATTTAGCAATTTTAAGTGCAATCAATAGCCTTTACCTGAATAGAAATCTTGAGATAAATACGTTTCAACTCTAGATCTGGGCTCATGGAAAAGAAGAAATAAAGTGGATAAAGTTGTAATACTACATCTGATCTAAATCAGCTTGCAGAGCCAGCTGAGGGATCTCTGCCACTGCAGTGCAAAGGTGGCCTTTTAGCAGAGAGTCAGCTTGGTGTGTTTGTGTAGCATTGTGTGTGGATGTGGAGCAGGCAGAAGTTTTTCTGCACCTCAGCAGTATTACTTTAATCTATTACTCTTTAATACTCACTCTTCATCCTTGATTGACTCAAAACAGGAATCACAGACACGGACCTGGAACTCAAATCCCATGATCGGGTAACTTGACCGTTTGGTACTGCACTTGCCACATACCGCTTGCCCACATTTTCTGCAATGATGCTTCATGGAGGAAAAAGCAAACAAACAAATCACCATATTGTGCCACTTGACCACCTTATCAAGTGTTCACTGAGCAACGACGATAATAGGAAGTTTTCTGTTACTTCAAGCAAAGACCAAGGACTCTGGAGTTCTGAACAGTTTTGTTGGCCATTAATGGGTTTACCTCCATATTCTCCCTGTCCATCCTCTTCTCTTTTTGCAAGCTCTTTCTGGGAGCAGGGGAAAAAGAGGGCTGAACAAGCAACGAAGAAAATAACAGTCTAAGAAAGCCTGAAACAGATGGGTGTCTTGGTGCCTGTCCAGTCCCTCCAAAAAGAAAGCTGCTTCACTGAACTGAGTACCTTATAACCTTATGTTAGGCTGCAGTTTTCTCAGTTATGGGGCATTGTGTGCCACTTCACACAACACTTGAGGATTAGCTGTCCACAGCTTCAGTGTATAGAAATATTCAGAGAAATCCAACAGAGCACTCCCAGCACAGCCTGCTTTGCCCTGTGATAGAAGTTTGATGCAACACTTTCGATAGAACTTGGAAATTTCTTAGCACTGCCTAGAAGCTGTGACCTCTCAATAAACCCTCACTTCAAAGCAGCAAAAAATACCAACAGTTTAAAAGATCTAACAGCTTTATTGGTTTTCTGTTTGCGTTTTGCTTAAGTGCTGAAGTACAGCTAAGCACTCAAACCAGCGATCTCACCTGTCTCAACCCTAATGTCTTTGTGTCCCACATTTGCTTTATATTCCAGAAGAAAGGCTGTTCACACTTCTGACAGGAATCACTTTCTAGCCATTGAGGAGCCTACAAAAGAGCAAGAGATGCAAACAATCAGAATGATTTTTCCTCATACAACAGCCAAGGAAGTTTGTTTTAAGAGCCCAAAATAAAGTTTTACTTGGAAAGATGCCCTGTTTCAGCTCTAGACATTACAACAATAGATTGCCTACGGTATAGTACATAGGAAGCTTAGTACAAAAAACCCCAAACCCAAGACTACAGTTACTTGTTACTTACACACCTCCTATACTTTTTAAGCCCACAGCAGTAGGTTATGTTACTGTCTTAATAAGAAAACTAATTCAAACATCTAAGTTATTAAACTTGCTGCAGGCATTCAAAGACTGCTGTTCTGGTTGCCTAGATGATTTTTAAGGGCTAGTGTAATCCAAGCTGCAGAAGCTATGTGGCAGTCATCCCTTCTAAGAGGGGAGGTCAAGAAGTAAATTCTGAAGTAAATATCTTGTCTGCTTCCCTAGAATTGCAGTCTGAGATAATTAAGAACTCATCTGCATTTTGCATCCTGCCCACATATTCATTATGCATCCTTTCTCCCACCCACGTATTTTTCCTGTCATAAATGGACTCAGCCAAATGAAAATAGTTGTAGCTTTCACACATTTCAACACTCTCAGATACTTCAACTGAGCGTCCTTGTAAGGGACAGAAAGAGAGGCACAATATTTTTCATACATAGACTTGAATTAGAACACATGTATTCTATACAACTTTACTCATCTGATGGGGGAGTCTCCCTGAAACACAAAAGGAAGAAAGCTGGAACAACAAAGAAGCTTTTCTTCTCAATTCACTTACATCCATTGTTGATAGTAATAAAACAATAGTGTTGTCAGTTGTGCCACCATATCACCATCAACATTTATTAATACCAGATGTCCAGTTCCTACATCTTCAGCCTTGATTGCATCCCCTACATCTTCAACCTTGATTGCACCCCCTTCCTTCCCCCATGCCAGTGGAAAATATTGTAAAGGGCAGTAACATTTCCAGCATGGGGGGTGGGGAGGAAAGTAGAGGAAATGAGTCGCGTCTCTGCCAAGTGAGATGTTCCATATTGCTTCTTTCGGTTACTTACAATAGCAGTTTTCACTTAATAGCATTTTTGAGAAGACAATACACTTCCTGGCTGCCTCTAACAGAAAAACAGGATATCTTCCTATTCAGGCATTAAATACGAAGTAAAAACCTGCCAACACTTCCAACACTGTTACCAACATACAGATGGAACTGCCGAAGATCAATGGTATGGCTGTTAGTGGAGTTACCATTCCTTTAAATCAAAAAAGTCTGCCTTCTAGTCTTATGCGCATTAGTGCATATTTGAAAATACTCTATAACATGACTTGCTAGCTAATGCTTCAGAGGCAGTATGTTCATCATTCTTCTTACCCATGACACTTGCATTTAAGGAAAAGGCAACAGGGCAAGGAAGGCTGAGCCATAAATACTGCTTTATGGGGACAATGAAAGCTAACTTCTATAATTATGGTTTAACCAACAATAGTAGTAATATACATCTTTTCAGCTCCTATGATGGATATGAACTGATGCAGAAAGAATGTACATGGCAGGCTCGGTTGCTGTGTACTGAGATCTTTAAAAAATATATTGTCTGGGGACTGATACCCTACATTATGAACTGCATCTCAAAACTAGCATCTCATTTCTTTACCTGCTTTGACATGAGTTGAGAACTTATTTCAAGACTGCTGAAGCACAGTTCATTGGTTTCTATACTGTAAAGGTTTACATGCTTTAGAGAGTTCCAGCAGCAAAGGCTGTAGCCATTCCAGTGAACGTGTTGTCTCATTGAGATAAGACTCTAAGCAGTCCCAAGCCTGTCTTGCACTTCTCCTGTCCTGGGAATCCATCCACTGCAATGCAGTTGGACAGCCATAGATTTTCATACAGGTTTTAGTAACATCATTCAGCCTTAAGTTGCAGGCGATATGAGGAAAACAGCCTGCAGAACTGACTAAGCAAAGCCACATCAGCCTCTGAAAAGGGAAAAAAAATAATAAAAAAATAATAAATTGTTGATGTAGGACATGACCTTACCTCTTCTCGGCTGATATCCATGTTCCAAACAGCAATTCCCCCATCAGCTGAACAAGATACCAGCTGGCGTGTCAGCTGTATGTAACAGATAGCCTGCACCTTGTCACTGCAAACAAAGTAAACACTATTTACCCATACGTATTTAAACAAAGCTTAGTTTCCCAGCAAACACTAATTTATTCTTGTAAAGCTACCTAGGAAGCCAAAACTGATTTCCAACACTTTGCTAAGTCTACTAAGTAGAGCTATGAAGATGAGAGAACAGATGCTGTCACCTAAGCACTATCATAGCATCAGGATGTTGCCTACAGCAGTGTTCTTACAGCCTTGACCAGAATAACAAAGGTATAGTTCCATGCTAACATTTGCTGGCAGTAAGCACTGACAGTGAGCTGAGAGTCAACTGGCTCAGAGTGTGCATGCAAATTCTCTTCTGCGTTGGCAAGGAGAGCCAGTTATCAAAACAGAGACAACTGGAAAAATAAAGAGAAATATTTGTTTCAAGATACAGGAAGCAGATGGAGCTTCCACTTTTGCTAACAAGTCACAGTATGTTAAGTCTGTAGCTGCAAAGCAAAACATGCATTCACCAGTAAGACAGTTTAATCCTAAATAAAGTAATGGCAAAATAAGTCTACCCTAAGAAACTAAACAAAGGATCTCAATGGTATTAGACTGCTTTGCAACATCTAAGTTGAATTAAAAAAGCCATTCTGCTTCTCAGAAGAACTTACTTTCCCATTCAGTATGAAGTTTGATGCTAAGTGTGATGTTTGAAGAGAAACTAACAGTGTTATAAGTCTTCACCAGGACACATGATGCAGCAGTAACAGCAGTATAAAGTCCTCCAGTCACTGACTTCAGTTACTTTTTTGTAACCAGTACTCTATTATTAGTTCTTTAGCCATAAAACTAAATCCTCAAGATTTAACAAGAGTTCTAGGGCTAAGGCTATCAGTCTTGATCAAAGGTGGATGGAGGCATCTATGGAATTAGACAAGAGGAGAATGCACTATACAAATACATCTTTAAACATAAACAAGATCTCTACTACCACTGCGTTTCTAAGTAGAATATATCTTCAGTGGTGCACTGCCTGTCAGACTGAACTAAGGCCCTAGATTTAAAAATGGCAGCTAGTGTTATGTGTCTGTAAAAATAAAGTGTTGATTAAATACAGGCAACTACCTAATCCCACAGAACTCTGGAGATGTGACATGCTTTTCTGAAGCTGAGACCCCCACCCCCTGTCATTTAGCCAATCAGTTTATCACCTCACTGATAGACAGAGAACAGGAACATATCGAAACTTATTCTACATGGGTACACAAACCTGCTTACACATTAAGTTTCTAGCCCCACCCTCACAGGCAATTCAAGGAAGTATTTACAATACAGAAGCATGCAACTTTTACATAAAGTCCAAGCAAGATGATTTAGGATTTTTACCCACCTCTTTCTATAACCTACTTTTATGTTATGTTCTCATTACTCATGGTTTAGAAGTATCAAACACGAGCAAAAAAAGGATTTATCAGTAATGCTTTCCTAGTACTGATTATCCTTCTTCCCCCTCAAAGTCTTCAGAGTTCTGCAAAAGGTTATTTTCTCCATTATTCACAAGGATTCAGGTATTTTGCCATGCTATTTAGTCTTCCTGGGACTCTGCGCTCATTACAGAACATGTAGAAAAAAATAAGACACCATTACATACTGATGTCCCTGGAGCAGCAGTGTTCGCCCC
Organism: Stercorarius parasiticus; assembly: GCA_013396915.1. Taxonomy (NCBI): domain Eukaryota; kingdom Metazoa; phylum Chordata; class Aves; order Charadriiformes; family Stercorariidae; genus Stercorarius; species Stercorarius parasiticus. Next base: position 1,253,798 of record VWZL01003732.1, read on the forward strand.
TTCCTTCCGCCAATATCCCACATGATAATGCTGTGATCAGAGGCACCTGAGAAGAGCAGTCGTTGAACAGGATCCCACCACAGGGAAGTAATACTTCCTAGGAAAGAACATTCTGCAGTTAGATCTAAGGGAGTCACTCCCCAGCATAATGATGTTGTTCTGGGCTATTAAAGTGAAACCTGAGGTACTGCCTTACTACAGTAACAGTTATCGAAAGCCTGAAGGCAAAGGACAGCATGCAACAGCAAGATACAGTCCTGCTAGAGAGGCAAAGAACATTTGACAATAGAACAAAACATCTCTAAGAAGAAAGTTAGATGGAAAGAATAAGCCAGAAAGTTTGAGTTACTAGCTTTCTGCCTCTTGTATTTAGGTAGTTGTTGAGTCAGCAGGCTGCTATGCGATCTTTGGAAGATGAGAAGTACTAGAACTTGCCAAGCAGAGACTAGTATCTACAATACCGTAAGTATTGTACAGTGGCTGCAGGACAGCACGCAATGTTCACAGGTAAACCAACTCACTTACATAACTATTTACAACTTCAAAATAGTTGGAATAAGAAACTAAGTGAGTTTCACTGCTACTATCAAATCTGGCCACTACATACTAAATCACAAAACTAGATTTCAGAAGGCCCAACCTGTCTCTGCGCCTCATTAGTCAGACGCAGAAAGAAATGAGTCATCTGATAGTAGCAGTCTTATACTAAACCCATATATATGGCAATGTAGACAGGAGACTGAAGAAGCAATTTTGTCACTCATGCTGCCTATAGTTTTGAAGTCACTTGAACATTTTATTCCCTACAGACAGCCTTCCCTTTAAAGCGTCCTTCCATTGCTCAGTTGTCATCAAAAGCCTTGTTAGTCTGAAAGCAAGATGAATGATAATTACAGCCCAAATCAGTCTATTCCAGCCCTCTGGAGCAAGAGATTTTTCTTGCCTCCTTTAGGGCTACACTGTTTTCAGACTGACCCATTTGGAAACAGTTGTCTCAGAGAGAACAGGGACCATTTGCACGATAAAAGGCGGATTTGAGTATTATCTCCTTGCACAGAGTAGGCTGTTAAATATGGAGAATTCTGCAAGCTGACTGTTGAAGGACAAGTTCTAAACCATTTAGACTGCAAAGCAAACCTTGCTTGCTTACGAAGTCACAATTAGGCAAGAGCTAGAAAGGAAACAAGATGAAGTCAGACTTTTGAAGTCTGGCAAACACAGCTGCACTCAGAGAAGAACTAGATGCCATTTAAGTTTAGAGTTACCAGGCCTTGAGGATATTACGCAAATACTGTGGAGGAAAAAAGGTTACACATAATCTGTTTTGCTTTAAAAAAAAATAAAATAAAAAAGATGAAGGGGCTACTATTACACCAGTTGAAGAAAAACCTGTTCCTGCCCGTCAAATTTAATCAACTTCTATACTAGATCAGTTCTTGTTTTGAGGATCACAGTCCCCTTAAGGAACTTTATATATAAGGCAAAGCTGTCTGCATGCTTACAGCACTACTGAAGTTGGTGCTTGGAAGCCCACCACAACTCAATAGTAGTGCCATGTCGAGATATACTGATTTCAGACTAACAATATCATCTATCGAGGAGTTGCGTTTTAATGCCAACTAGTGCAAAAACATACAGAGGTAAAGGAGTCTCTAGGGCCAGGAGAATTATTTTGCTCTTAACTGGAACAATCTGAAATCATGCTTGAAAGCAGAAGAGGCATTTATTTGAAAATCTCAACTTGCCTCCCTCATTCAAAGCCGGCTTTATCATTTTGCAGTCATCTGTACATCAGGAGTCTACCCAGCTTTAACAAAGTCTGCTCTATACTTACAGCTATGAAACACGGCAGTCTTTTCCAGTGGGTCAGACGCTTACAAACCAGTAATTCACCCCTACCCAAACTAGTCAGCTGATTTGCAAGTTGCCAGTACCGCACGGGAAGAGGCATTAAGTCTTGTTTTTTTCTCTCAGCATATCATTAAATTACGTAGTCTTCTGTGATTTGCATTCTTGCCTTATTCATTACAGTAGACAGTGGCTCCATATCATGTTACAGACTATTTGATATAAGGACTTCAGCTATACTACACAGGATGAGACATTTGTCTTTGACTAGACAGTTTTGATTCTCAAAGGCTCTCTAAATTTCTTGCATATAGCTTAGTTTCAGCTAAACATAGGAAACTGAATTAGAGTCTCACTAAGACTGATCAGAACACCAAAGTCAGCATTGTGAAGAATCAAGTGGCTTTTTAGAATCTAGATTGGGGGTTGCTAAAGCTGCTTTACGTATTTTTTATAGTAATACAAGGTCTCCAGAGGGTGGAAAAAAAAAGAGTAACACGTTCTCATCCTTTCTTTTTAATGTTAAGGAGACTAAAGTTTTTAAAGGTGGCCATCTAGTGGATAACTTGTGTTTAATTGAATGCATATGTTTACCTTTATTTTTCATCTATAATAAAAATACCTGTCAGCATTTATAAGGCGAAGATCTCTCCTCAGCAAGAATGTGTCTGTTCTTTAAGAGACAGTCATATGTACAGCTTTTGATAGCTGCTACCCTGCACTAGTTGTTTATCCGACACCTATCCTTAAGGGGTAGATATCCAACTGAATGTCCCAATTTACAAACACGTACTATAATCTGGGTCAAGTGGAATTTAGAGGAAGAGTTACTTTACCTTCATGCCCTTTGAGTGTTGTGATAACCGAGCTTGTATTCTGCTCAAGCTTCAGGAGAGTGATCTGTCCAGAATAATCACCAACAAATGCATGCCGAGTTTCATAATCATATCTGAACACCAGTCAAGGAGAAGCCTCATTTGTTCTTTAGAAGTATTTTGCAAGACTGAAACAGGTAGCACAGCTGTCAGCTACACAGTCTAAGCAAATTGGAAAAGAACATTTTAATATGCCAGATAAATATCTACATAATTACTTCTAAAGGGGTTGGAGACTGTAATAGTTAAGCCTTTTTCATTCCTCTCTTCTCACCCTTCCCTACATGTGCAAGTAAGACAGTATGGAAAACAAGTGAGAAACATTTCAGAAAGCCACTGGAGAAGCCATGAGATAATCCATCTCCTACTTTAAGGCAAGCCAAGCAGATTTACACCATTTCTAGCAGATATTTACAGAACGCACTCAGGATCTTCTAAAAGAGCTGCCAGAACTCCTCAGGCTACTTGTTGCAGTGCAGAGCTACCATCAGGAGTGCCTCACTGGACACTGGGTGCATTCAGTCTTACCTAGTACCCACTCCCATAAACTCTTGGTTTTGTAGCATGTTATACTAGTTGATGCCCCCAGGACACGAAAACTAAGATACAAGGATTTTGACCCTCCACCTTACAGTGGAAGTACGCTCCCAATCTTCTAGCTACTGAGAAGGTGAGACCATCTAATTTCTTGTTCTGTTCTCTGCAGTTTCAAGTTTACTGATGCAGGTCCTTCACCACGGTATCAAAGACTGAACAGTATTTCAGAAAGAGTTCTCTCATTTAACACTGACATAAAAGCCACACCACATCCTAACATGTGATCTACTAACAAGGTGGCGTATTTGGTAAAATCACTATACATCATAACAATTTTCTGATATTCAGGTTTTGTCACTATGTAACTAAACTATGTAAACTAAAGCATAGCAAGCTGGATGGGACCAGATCATTTGCCACCTTTAAAAGGCTTTTGCTATTCAGGATATAAGCAAGAGCTATGAAAAGCCCATGCAGACAATAGCACATAACCCAAGAGTTGTGGATCAACTCACCTGTCCTCCTGGAGCCACAAAAAAAACACAAGCGGCAGCTAGCAAGATAGCCTATAATAAGCAACAGAAAAGACTAACTTTAAAAAGTCACTATACCAAAAAGCCCACCACCATAAGTGAAAAAGCAGAGGTTTTGTCATCTGATGACATTCTGAAATATCTCTTAAACCTTCAGAATCCCGAGATAAACAATTTGCTTTCAACAAACCCATTAAGTCCCTGAACACGTGTTCCTTTCTTCATCTTGGAAGTTCAGGATAGCATTATCCCCACTAATCCAGTAAAGAATAGGCACTGTGCTGTGTTTTACAGAAACTTACACATAGGATCATTAACAGATAAATCCTAAGGAACCTCCCGATAGGGAGACTAAGCACCTAGTACACACAGCAGAAAGCTAGTTCTTCCAAACACAAGTCCAAAGGCAGGATCAATATAATGCATTTTCAAATGCCATGGTCTTCAGTGGAAATTTATTTTTATCTTGATAGAAAAGGTCATATTCTTTTCTCTGTTTTCATAATAAACTGTTCTGTTATTTGCAATAGTATTAGTTATAGAACCCACTGAATTCAAACAGTGAGGCTCAGAGGCACCAGACTGTTCTGTGAGCTAGTCTCCTAACACACACACCCCCACAGTATTAAGCCAGTTCTGTGCTGCATTCAGCTGGGGCTAGCTGTACATGAAATGTTTTGTGGGACACAAAGCCCCTGAACTCTAGAAGGACAGCAAAAAAGAGCAACGGTACAATACAAACCTATCAGTTCTTCAGTCAGTAAGGCAGGGCCTGCACAGATGGGAGAGCTCAGCAGGCTAGACATGCTGCTGGCAACCAAGCGGTTAGCTTTCCTCCTAGTTTCTTAGCAATACACAGGTATACAGCAATTCTAGAGAGGTATTTATTTTTTTCAAGAGATGTAGTTGACCTCTGTCAGCTTTTAAATCACGCCACTTCTACAACGTTACTGCCATTAATCCTCATACACCAACCAATACCTCCAATCACTGTCAGGCCACATCTAAACTGACACCATTAACAAATGCTAAAAAGTAGGTTTAAAATTTAAAGTATTTAACTCATGCTCAAAAGTTTTGATATATTAACTAAGTTTTAAGCTACTAGGTTTGTAAGTCTTTTACACAGGATAAAGAATGCCCTGAAGTCCTTACAGCTGAAAAGAAAAGACAGAAAAATTAAGGCAGTCCAAAGGGTTTTCATGATGTTTTATGCTCTAGAATGACTCAAATGCACACTGGCATCTGTTGAAAAAGTAACTTCCCGAGCAAGTATACACACTAGGCTATAGATACAGTCACTAGTCACTTCCACAAGATGCTACAGACAAACATCTCAAAACTAGGAACTAGTACGCACTGCCATTTCTGCAACTCAAGGTCACAACATCCCCTTCTACTATCTAACAACAGCTAACAGAAATAAAGGTATCAAACATCTAATCAGAATAAGGGTTTTCAGACTTGCAAGAGATTTCAGTCTGGCTTTTTACATGAACAGGAGGGAACAAATTGAGCTAAAGGAATAAAGTACTCCTCCAGTTTCATGGTAGCAATCATTTTTCAAAGGATACTGTAGACATGAAGCCCAAGAGGTGAAGTAATGTCTCCCCAGCATACTCCCACTCCTGGTGCACATCCAGCTGATACACTTGTCATGACCAGTGCTGATAACCCACTCTGACGCCAGGCAGAAAGTAATAGCAGACACTCGATTCTGATGAGCTGTGGAAGAAAAAGATTCTGGCTAATTTTCCTTAAAATCAAAGCAATGTGTTCTTATGTTCTAATTCAGAGAGACATAGGCTGAAGATGCTAACTAAGCAATGCCCCAGGGAGACGTTTTTACGATATTATACTTGCCTCTAGGCTGAATTAAAAGGTTAGCATTTTTCTGTTTGGTAGTTGCCTTCTGAATAGCTTAAGTGAACCCAACATGTCAGTCAGCTAATTTAAGCCTTTCTCCCAGAGAGAAGCCGAGTTCAGCCCAGATACCCAAGATGCTCTAATTAAGAAGCAGGCAAACCCTCAGCTTCCTCTAGTTAGGCCAGAACTTCTGGGGAGAATGTCACACATCTAAAAAACTTAACTGCTTTAAATGCCTCTTTTGCTGACCCCAGGGGAGCTATGCCCAGATTAAGAAAATGATCAGAGGGCTGGAGCCCCTCTGCTATGAGGACAGGCTGAGAGAGTTGGGGTTGTTCAGCCTGGAGAAGAGAAGACTCCTGGGAGACCTTACAGCCCCTTCCAGTACCTAAAGGGCCTACATGAAGGATGGTGAGGGACTCTTTATCAAGGAGTGTAATGATAGGAGGAGGGGTAACGGCTTTAAACTGAAAGAGGGGAGATTTAGATTAGATATTAGGAAGAAATTCTTTACTGTGAGGGTGGTGAGGCACTGGAACAGGTTCCTCAGAGAAGCTGTGGATGCCCCATCCCTGGAAGTGTTCAAGGCCAGGCTAGATGGGGCTTTGAGAAACCTGGTCTAATTGAAAAGGTCCCTGCCCATCACTGGGGGGCTGGAACTAGGTGATCTTTAAGGTCCCCTCCAACCCAAACCATTCTGTGATTCTATGATTCATACTTTTAAGCACCAGAAACTGTATCTAGCTGACAGCATTTAAACTGCTACATGTGACAGAAAACCAAAGCCCACCCAGCTTTGTCTTGAATGCTGCCACTAAGCAAGAAGTTACATGAGCATCAGAGAGAAGCCCCTCCTGGCCCACAAGATGCAAGTACTTCTTGCAGATGACTGAGTTGTCAAGTCATCTTCCTTAAGATAAAGGGAGGTTTTGTTGCTTTAAGAACAAGGTCTTTTTCTCCTAAGCAAGAACATTGCTTCTATCAGTGTCAGGGAGTCATGAGACAAACTGCACTTTGTTTCGATATATAATCTGCAGTATTTAAGAGTCTCCTCCAGGCCTTTCACATTAATATTCCAATTTTAACCAGCAATCAAGTTTTGTATTTCTTTTAAAGATCTGCAGCCAAATGATGAAGTTGGCTTCTCCATAACTATTAGAACAATCCCTATTCCCTACATACCAGAAAAATAAGATCTTTTTCATCCCTCTTGCTCTCCTAAGATGACAGAGAAGGCGAGGACTCTTACCTTCAGCTAGAAGTAATCAAGCCCAGTGATTACAGAAAGTAAGGATGGAAATTGCAAATACCAAAATGCACCTTTAGAAAACTCTTACCTTAACATTCATGCAGCACAACTACTCCACTTGAAGAGCAAAAACTAGTTCTGGCTCATTACACTTGCAGCCTAATGATGTACTGAACTTAATGATAATGACTGCAACTCGGACTCAACTGACTGAGGATTACTCAATAACAGAACATTTATCTTATGGCAGTTATCCCCAACTAAGCAACTAGAAAGTCAGTCAGATTTAAAGCATATTTGGACTTGATTAATCCGTGACGGTGTCCAGCTTCCCAACTATTTTAGATGCCTCCCCTTCACACAGATCTTACTGTAGACACTGGTTAACCATTTACCTGGATAGGTCTTCACAAAGTTCATCTTATTGAAGTCCTCTGAAATATGAAACTCCTAAAAGCAAAGTATAACCATTAGAAAAGATACAGCAGTGATATAAGCAATATTGATACCGAAAAAAAGAACAGTAACCAAGAGCAGGCCAAAATCTGCATAGCAGCAATACACCTCACTAAAAACTAGCAGTTTCTCAGGCACACTGACATACCAACAGTAAATTAAAGTTATTAGTGAACTGCATTTTCAACAGGGAGCATCCTTTCAAAGTCAAGTTTGCTGAAGGGAGATTATAGGGAGAGATAAGATCTCATTTGTCCCCAGTAGGAACAAAGAAAACTGTATCTTGTAGAATTTAGGATTTAAGTATCTAAGACTTCAAAATGTACTGATTTAAGTGAGAGTATTCTCAATGCATTAGGCTTATTGAAATTTTAACAGTCTCAGCTTACAATTTCAAGTAGTCATCACTAGAATCACTATTCTATGTAGTTCTGTATAGACTATTCACAGTAGTTATCAGTAAAATCACTATTTATGACATTCATGCAGTATCCAGGCTCCTCATAGGACAGTTACTATTTTGACCTTATTTTCATAGAGAAAGGAAACCATTAAAGCATCTGAGAGTCACAAGATTCCCCTCCTCTGCCAAGAAAAAGAGGGGAAGAACACAGACCCACTTTCTGTTATGACATATGTATCTGCTCTCCAGGAGAGGGAGAGCCATTACAGCAAGAGTACAGAAAGACAGAAGGAAGACTTCCCAGAAAGAAACGAAACCAATCCTGCCTCTTGTAATTTTAGAGCTAGTGTTGAAAGGTCCACATCATAAGAAGGTCTGCAGGAAGAAAATCCAGAGACACATGCATGGCAAGATACAGGCAGATCCATACTTCCAGCCAGATGCAACCTAGCTGCGGTTCACAACCCCTGTTAGTCCCCTGCCATGGCACTCTGCCCAGCCTAATGTACTCCTCAAAATAATTCCTCAACAAAGTGTGTTAGTTTGGGTCCACTACTACACTAATGGCTCAATGGCTTCTTGAGGCTAGGTGGCTCACATTTAGCCAGAAGAACCCTTGTTTATTTGCTGTCCTCCCATGTACATCTCAGGCAAACTGCCAAGAAGTTCAGCCATTTGGTAGTAGCTGCATTCCGAAAAGAAGGGAAAGAAAACAAATTATCAGCTGCCAGCAACACCTGGTGCTCACAGACAACCTAAGCAATTCTAATCTGCGTTCTGAAGAAAAGTCACAGCAACTTACCATGATAGTTCCGTTATCCTGGCCTACAAATATTCGTCTGCTGTCATGATGATACGCCATGGCTGAACATGGCGCTGTCAAAAAAAGAAAGCACATTACGGTTATTGAAATAGAGGTATTAGGATACACATGACTTATTAAAACCAATTCTTTCACTCAGGACAAAAGCTGTTTAAGAATAAGTAGCTTGATAGAAGTTAGTCTACATAGATGATATCCCTTGGTAAGACAGTTAAATTCCCATATGTGAAGCTGAGGAAAGCTACACTACTACAGTAAGTCAGATATACCGCTAGGAACCATATGCAACCGTGATTTCCTGCCACAAGGTGCACCTCAGTAAGAGGAATTTTACACAGGCTGAAAGCCCAGCTAGCAGCAACAGCATGTGCAGCTAGTTACACTTAAGAACTTGAACTCCTTAAAATTACCTCAAATGGAGCCCTGAGTTATATACAAGAACAATATTCTCTTCTTCACAGAGTAAAGTGATAGACAGAAAAATGTAATTGCATGTCAACTTCATATGGAATCATATCTCAACTTCTGCAACTTTAAGGAGACTCATGTTTTTGAGATTACATACAATCTCTTTTAACAGAAAGCCTCTACAGACCTACTTCCCTGTTATAAATTAAGGGCTTAAAAAAAGATGTGAAAAGCAATGACAAAAAAATTACAATAAAGTGTCCTGACAAAAATTTTGCAAAAAAATTTCACTGAAGAATGTCCTCATTAAACTTGCAAGTTACAAGGATGAGAAGGATACAGTGTTCTAAACCAATACCTTCTTCTCCAAGACCCTCAGAAAATGTGGCCTTGAAGGTGTTTTTAGAAATTTAAAGCCAGACAGGACAGCCTAGAATATTTCAGTGCTCATACTGCATAAGGACAAGTCCATCCCTTGGAACTACGTACAGGCACACTTTATTTTGCATAAACCTTTTCAGAGCACAATCTGAACAGTCTATCTAGAAAATTGATACATGGAGCAGCTGCTGTAATTTAGATCAACTATTAGGAAAAAAAAAAAAGATTACAGTTGGGATTTCTAATCTAGATCCTAGGCTACTCAGCCTGCAGCTGAAGACACAGAACATCAAGGAGTCCGATTCTTTGGTCTTCATTTAACATTTGTATACAAATTACTTCAGAAATTGTCATTCCAAAGACTATCCTTTGTTCATATGATGTTTGATTTTGTCATTGTATTCCCTCTTTTTATATGTGGTATGTGTCTAGGCAGCAACTCTATGTTAAAGAAGTTACACCAAAGCATCCAGGCTGAGTGATGTTTCAAAACCCAAAAAGCACACTGACACTCAAGATCTACTCAGCACTGAAGCTGCTACTCAGTATCGATTGCTTAATAATCTAAATGCTTTAAAAATAAAAGAAAAAAAAAGCATGCCTTCGTATGTCTGAACTTTCAGTTAGTGGTTTGAAAGCACACTTACTCAGCAGATCAGTTATTTGCCAGCATTTGAGACATTTTCAGCTGCAGATCCACACAGTGATTTACCTGGTGAAGGATCTGGTTCTAACAGAATGCTGCCTTAGATCTCACCCACTACGCAGCTATTTTCAAATTAAAGGCTGAGCTAGAGTTGCTGCAAAGTTCCCAAATTTAAGATCGAGTGAATCAAGCACTTGGGGAAACGGGAAAGAGGTATTCCCGCACACAGCACAGGTACAAAACTCCATGCTGTGTTTGGCCATCACTTACCATCTCCAGCATTGTACTTACATGACATGGTGTGATAGATGCTGGGCCAGTATTGTCCGCTGTCTCTCTTCAGCCATACTCTTATTGTTCTGTGTCATGGGAAGAGCGGGGAGAAGACAGTTTTAAGTATGTACATCATCCCTTGCATCTGAACAAGTTCATTACTTATATATCAGCTCCAATCATCTTAGCTTTTCTGCTACTCAAACATAATAGAACAACAACATAATAGAAATAAGAATATAACGATAGTACTCTAAAATAACAAAAATAATAGTACTAAGAATAGCCACCCTTGAATCATGAAGAGTTTTCTTCAAAACTATTTATACACTGAGTTTCAATAAGCACAAGATGGAAATACCATTTCAGCCCACCTCAGAAATTGCTACATATTGCATTCCTTTAATTCCTTCTCCTTGGCTCTGGCTGACTTAAGTCAAATTCAAGTTTTGGGAACTTTCCAGCTTTGGCAGAGCAAACCACAGTTTGTTTTATAGAAGATTAAGTGTTTGCTATGTTTAAAAAAAAGAATCACAAATCGTTCCGTTATGGAAGTTTGAACTTTTGAATTTTTAACCGCTTCTCCATGCAACTCTTCCTTCGGCAAGCCAATTACTGAATATTAGTAACAGAAGCACCTCATCCTCCAGACCAGCACATTACTGACATCTCCATCCACAAATATTGATGTATGGATCCATAAAGTACATCATATCTATTTCAGTATTATTTCCTCTGAGCCATGCCTCTACTCCCCCACTTACAAATGCAACAAACAAGCAGTGTTAGTACCACTGCTCCTCTGGCCTAAATATGAACAGGATTTATTAGCCAGTCAAATAGGAATTGAAGGAAGTTGACAAGACAACTTGGAAGCACACTAAGGCTCTTTATAAAATTGATTTTAGTTTGTAACCATCCAGAATTAGGCCTTGGAAGGAAAGAAAAAACAGTCCTGAGAATATTTAGCATTACACCGCTGTCATGACTGTCAAATCCTGTGAGGAGGGATATAAGAGAATCAGCAAGGAAGTGGAAAGTTATTGTCAATTAAAAACATTCCAACAATAGCACATTTGAAGGGAATCTACATCAAGAAGTTAAGAGCACACATGTAGACAGTGTTAAGGTTATTTTAAGTCTACTTGAAATTTCCTCTCCAAACCATTGTTTACCTTCTTGTTACTGTTTAAATCCAACTTCCTCATTCCTAAATGGAAACCTAATTGATCTGTAAACATGTGTACCTGGAAACACTGCCAAGAGACTTCATTGAAATGAGTTGTTGTATTTACTTTTAGCTAAATAAAGGCCTAGTATTTAGAATTTTTTAGAAAAAGAAACCTAGTGGATAGATTTGATAAACATCATATAGGATTGCCAGTAAGAGTTTAACAAAAAGAGCACAGGAGGGGACTCGCATCTTGCAGCCAGACTAGAATTTTTCAGGTTGAAGACATAAAGGTAGCATTCTCATTTTGTAATCCATTTAAGGGCTTTTCTTTAAAAGACAACTTAAAAATAAAGCAGACAATGCCCATCCTTAACATACTACTTTCCTTCTCTAAAACTGAATACACACTGCCTCAAAACAGTAACTTTCAGCTTTTGAATCAAATCCCTTTGCCACCAGTTCAGTGGGAAATGCACACTACTGCAGTCCATTAAATATTTTGCATTGAGACTCTCTCTTAAAAGCTATCACTTCCTCTTTCCAGTAATCCACACCCGGCCTCGCAATCAGAAAGTTAACGCTTCAGAAGAGCAGTTGCTACTTCTTAGTAACATGAGAGTAGGAAAAAAACAATGCTTTCAAGTCATTCTTATGATGTAAATGCCAGTAGTAGCATAGGTTAGCACCTCTGCATTATAATGGATTTTTAATCTGCTTTTTAAAGCAGCTCCATCACACTCAAACTGTTCTGAGCATCTCAGATGGTAGCTTCCACTCTTACTAATTCAACTCTTCAACTTCTAGCCAAAAATCATGTAATTACTTTTGATATAAAAAAACCTAGGGCGTATTGTAGTGATTGAGATCATGCATTGCTAATTTTCCCAAAGTAAACTTTGTTTCCTCATAGTATTCTGGTCAATCACACTAAACTAGGAATTAATATAAAGGAGGCAAGGGTTTGCTTTTCTAAGAAAATAACATCCTAGAAGTATAGTTTGTGCACTGATCATCAACAATACAGTCCCTCACTAAAGTTGAGAGCCTAAGCAAATAGCTGCAAAAGTTAGCAAAATTAACTTCTGAAAGCTTCTTATTTTGGTTTAAGTAAGATTGAGATTTCGCTAGCCTCATGCTTGCACAGATAAGCTGACAGACAGCTTTATACAAAGCTCTGACGGAGCAATATTTGAAGAGATTGTTTCACAGTAGTCAGCAAATAACCTGTGCCTTGATTAATAACCTTCTCCTCAATTCTCTCTCCTAAAGATCTCTTGTTGTGGTGCATCTCCTTTTGTTAGGACAAACTAAGTTGTGAAATACCAGTTCTAGCTTGAAGGACCAGAGAAGTCCTCCAGCAATGGCACTTCCACAGTCATCTTCTACCACGAAACTGTTTTATTATGAGACCTGTCATATCAACCCTAGAGTCTTCAGCACTTTTCTCAAAACTTCGTCTTTATTTAATGGAGAGGCCTGTGCCCACTACCTGAGAAGAGCTGGCTATCACTCACTTTTCCTTAAGCATTCCCCATTTGGGGCCTAGAAAGACACAGGTAGGTTTGACAGCAGTCTCAGTAAGGATGTAAAAATGTCGAAACTCATTAAAGAGCACTCAGAGATAGACACATACTTTTTAAGGTACAGTAGACTCAGATATCTGAAAGTGGCAGGAGGAAGTAAAAGAAGATTAAAAAAGCCCTCCAAACTTCCCTAACATTGAGCATTGAACCAGAAGTTGCTTTCAGCTGTAAAGCATGCACATTTATAGAAGAGTAAATCAAAAGAGGGTTTTTTGTTTGGTTGGGGTTATTTTGCATAATATAAAGAAACACACACTAAAGCCATCTTTAAGTAATACTGAGTGTGGCCTTAACGATTTCTAAGGATTTTTATTGTCCTCAATTGCTGTTTCTTTTACAGAGTGAGTAAGCACCCAACAGTCCTGAAAAAAAAAAATTGGGGTTTGAGAGGTGAGAAAATCCATCAGCATTCAGCATTTGTGCTCGCGCCACATAAGATGCCCCCTAAAAGCCAAATGTCTGGGAGAAAGGAGTGATGAACATTAGCAGGCAAATCCAAACTTGTTACAACACTAGCACTGCTGCAAGTACTGCGCAACTATACCAGCCCTGGTCCAAGCACTGCATCTTCCCAACACCTGAAAAACACTAAGACTTGCTTTCGTATCTGAAATCAATCACTGACAATTGCTTTCCTAGCAAAAACAGAAGACTGCATTTTTCTGGTAGTCAAAATAAACCAGAAGTATTTAGACTGCTATTGACTGCCTTCCCAAAACACTGTTAGGAATCAAGTTTAATCACAGTGCAATGCAAGCTCAAGGTCACAGCTTGCAGTTGATGCTTTTTATCGAATTTCTGCTCACTAAGACATTAGTTCTGAAAAACATTCAAGTTCCATAACTGAAAAAAGACCCCTAATGCTGCAATTTAAGCAGCAGTTCCAAAGCAATAGCAGCTGCTGATGGTCACAGAATATCAGCATTCAGATGTGCTAGTGACTCTATAGACGTGCCAGTGGTAAATAGAATACCATCATCTTGCATTTAGCGTCTTGTATTATCCCTCAGCATCCCCAGCTACAGCTGGGCAACACTCATCTTGCCTTAGTTATTTGTTTGCTGAGAACAAGGACGGCAAGGCAAAGTCCAGAGACCTGACAGTATCACAGACTGTGCAGCCCACATTGGTCTATCTCAGCTCTGAGAAAACACGAACCAGCCTGGAGCAGACGGGTGTAACTCACAGCTGGTACCTGAGGTGGCTGCCCAGGCTGAGGGACACACTACAACGATTCCAATCATCATCTTGGAGCCAGGGTCAGGCAAGATGCCCATAGGGAGACAGAGTTAATCATCCTTTCTAGGTAAGTTCTGAGAAAGCTTCACAGATGGCAAGTCTCCTGCTGAAAAATTAGATTGGGAAAATCAACTATTTAACTCCCGCAGGTATTCTAGCTTCCTTTTCTGGCTTCAAAACTTCAAAAAAAGAGCCAGATTCTTATTGGTATTCACAGATCTACTATTGCAGCTTTTGTGCCCTCAAAAAGAATAGAACCATTACTTCTCATTCTAGGAAATACCATTTAAAATAGAAAGAACTACAACTCCTCGAACGAGAGGATAATCTACAACGTTCCTGGAGAATGTTTGTGCACCAATGTTTTCCTCACTCCTGAACTTGTAAACACATTCCTCTGACTGGTTATTATGAAATACTTGACAGCCTTAGCTGTATTAAGATTTAATCAAAAATACTTTGGCACTACTCTTTTAGTATACTGCTCAAAGGGGTTGTACACAGCAGCTCTTTCGCTTCCTGAACTCTGTACTTTGCTTGCTGCTAGCAGCATAATCAGTTATGCAGTACTAACACCTACACCCCATTTTTAGTGAACAAACAGGAGAGCAAGAAGTTTGCCAACATGCTAAACTGCAGGTGACAGATATATGAGCAGGCTTTGATCTACTGTAGGAGGTATCCTAGATTAGAGGTAATACAGTGCAACAGTTTCTGAAAGTTTAAAGATCTAAGTAAACTCCCGTAGTAAGGCAGGCTACATGAGTGTAATCTAGAGTCCAAAGCTTCTCTTAGAAATTTATACATGCCAAAGGTGGGTAACAGTCTCTGCTCTCTGCACTGGTCCGTATCTGACATCAGAACTTGCCCTGATAAAGATGCAGCTGCATCCCTGGCTCTTATCAACACAGTCCAAGCACACAAACTGCTAACCTTCAGCGTTAGACCTTTAAGTTTAGAGGCAGGCATTGGCTGTTACGGCCAAACCTCTGCAAGCCTGTACCATGAAATTCTGTTCAGGTTTAACTCAGATATGAACTCTTAAAGACTGCCATTTCCTCTTCTCTCCTTCAAGAAGAGCATCACAACAAATTGAACACAAACATGTTAAGTTTCAGCCCACACTGTCACCCAAAAAGTGGGTGCATCCCACTTCACCCTGCACAGTACTAAGACAGTATCAGAATAACTGCAGACAAAAGCAGAATACAAAGGACGCCGCTCAGTCCTATTCAAAACTTGTTATCCAACATATACTACAGAAAGTCATTTCCACAGGAAGGGAAGAGACCAACCAAGCCCATCTTTCAAAGTTATAAAACACCTCTAACATATCCAAGCATCACTGCTTGCACCAAGCTAGGTACAATTACTGCCACAGTTCAACAATGAACAGTATCTACTACTGCTTTGAAGGGTCAAGATTTAAATCCTGCTGCTTTTACCTAGGTATTACTACAGTGAAGGAAGCCGTTCACCTCTTTACCGGGCAGGAAACTGCATTTTAAACTCTAAGAAGTCCTACTAAATTGCAAAATCAAGCTCTGAAGAGGCAGGTGCTGCTCGCTGGAATCACAAAACTCTGTTTCCCTTAAATACCCTCCTTTCAGTGCACACATTGCACACTATGATGTCTAAGAGCATGAAAATATTTAATATGTCACTATCTAATTGTACAGTTTGAGAAGCACATGTGCCTTTTATCCTCTGATTGTGCTAATGCTGTGCTGGATGCTTCCAGCACCCAAAACTCCAGCATTCTAGAAGCTTGGGACAGAACATTAAGATTTCTATCACATGCTAGAAGTTGATGGTACAACCCTAACACTAATATTGGCGCACTTAAGAGCACTTTGATGGCCTTTCACAACAGGCACCCAACCTGATGACTGAAAAAAACATCTTTGAGGAACAGGAGCCTGGCTCCAAGTGCTTCAGAAAAATATTTTCAAATACCCTTTAAACAACATCAGGAAATCTTTGGCTTCAGTTACCCCAAACTTATAGCATTTGTACATCAGGCTTTTAGAATTCAGTGATGATAACTGACAGCTCATATAAAAATTAAGTGTGATAATCTTCAGGGAAAAAAAAAAGAGGAAGGGGAGCAGAATCCAATCAGTCACTTCAAAGAACCACTTATTAAGTCTTCCTCTTCCAAATTCAACTACTTCTACTGCCTGTTTTCTACAGGGTTCAACTGGCACTTGAAAACAATTCCTAGCATGCCAACAAAAAACACATTCTTACCACCTCTCAACAGGAAGTGAAAACAGATTAGCACTTTCTGATTTGTTAGAAGTGCTGATAATCCACTTCAATAAGTGCAGCTATAGTTTCACGTTTTTAATATCATATTTACATTACCTGATCACTGAGAAGTATGACAAATTTGACAGTGTTTCTACCTGATCTGCATAAGAGCACCATGACATGTCCTACACAGATTTTGTTGCTTTAGTGCCAGCAAACTAAAAACTAACAATATCTGGTAAACTTTACTTAAATCAGGACAAGTTCACATCCTTTGCACTTGATCTCTTCCCCTCTCCCCCAAATCCTGAACGCCATGGCTGTCAGTAAGCTTTAAACTTAGAATATGCTGCTGCTATCTGGTGTGTTTGCTCTTTTTGACCTAATAATAAGTGTCAAAAAAGACAGTTCACTAGTTCAGGTAACACCACAGCTCTGCTGACTTTCAGTGCCCATAACCTACTGTTTCTCTCAAGGTCAGGCTTTTCAAATAAGAACTCATGCAAAAATTAATGCAAATTCAGTTTTAAGAGTTTCACGTTACAACAGTAAAATTATCTCTCCACCAAGCCACCTCTCAAAGAATGCATTTTCATACTTTAACATGTTCCTTTCAATCACTGCCACAGTTTCTGGACAGGAGCTCTTAAGAAGCATCTCCTACTGTTCTTCACATTCAAAAAGTCACTTTCCAGGTAGCACGGGGGAAATTCCAGCTCTCACCACTATACTGCGGACCCCTCAGCTCTCTCCTAGTCAACAACCCCCTATGCTACCTGCTTCCTTATTTCCACTTTCGTTTGGTGTGAATAACTGCTTAATGACATTACCAGCTTTCGTGACAAATGTTTCACGTGCTTTGTGAGCCAGTGCCGAGGATCAGGATTAGACTCTGCAGACATTTTCCCTTCCACTCAGAAACTATTGTCCGCAGTGGCCCATCACTGCCTCTCCCGCAGATCTGCCAACTCACTCCCTGAACCGTTTCGGCCAGAATGAAGCAGGTTTGAGACCTTCAGAATGCGCTTTTTGGGACTGAAGCAGCTCGGGGAGCTCCAAACTCTCCTGATAGACAGGGGAAGCAGTGATGTACCCTCAAGCAATTCAGCCAGCACAGCTGAGGGCGAAGGAGAACACATTCCCACATTTTTGGTTCTGCTCACTACAGAACCCTTTTACACACATGAACGAGTTGTACTTTCCCATGTCCTTGGCAGGGGCTGGAAAGCACTGCTGTGGAGCACAAGAGCTTTTTCCTACGGGTGGGGGAAGGCTGCCTGCAGCCCCACGGGCCAAGCCACTGCCTCCCTCGGCGGGCATGAAGGCGGCTCAGCTTATTTTCCTCCCTCGAAATGCAGCTTCGGTTATTTCCTTGTGGCTCCAGGCAAAGAGTCATGGCTGCGTGCCTCCTAGCAAAGTCAGAACGTAAAAACGGATTTTTTTTTGCCCCCCCCCCGCCCCTCCAGTGCTACCCTTCCCGGGCTCAGCCACCTCCCGCCGGCTGCCACCTCCCCCTGCTCCCTCGCTTCGTGGGGCTCCGGGATCGGGGAGAAGGAGGCTCCGGGACTGGGGGGGCTTTGAGGCCTGGGGGGCTCAGCCCCAGCCCCGCACGGAGAGAGACCGCCGAGAGAGTGGAGCGGACCCTCCACCAAGGGGCCGCCCGGGCCTACCCTGCCCGGCCCAGCCCCTGGCCAAGCCCCCATCGGGGAGCGGGCCCTGAGGGGGCCTCACCGCCCCGTGAGGCGCCTCGGCGGCCTCCGCTTACCTGTCCTCGCTGGCCGTGATGACCCCGTCCTCCTTGGGGATGAGGAGCGCGGCACTCACCACGTCCTGGTGCCCCTCGACCTTGCTGAGGAGGACGGGCCGGCTGCTCTGCGGCCGGGAGTGAATCTCGGCCGCCATGTTGCGGCGGCACCGGCCCGCCGCCCGTCAGCTGACGGCGCGGGGAGAGCCTGGCCGCCGCCGTAACGCTGCGTGTAGCGGCGCCGCCCCGTCGGGCCGAGGGACCCCGTGTAGCGGCGCAACCCGGGGCAGGCGTATTCTCCAAAATAGAAGAGCTGCGCGGGGCCGTATGTCGTGGAAGAGCAGGAAAAAGCGATCCGGCTCAGGGCTGTCCTCTCCCCTATGCACACCACTGTTGGGTGGTTTGTTAAATACAGTTATTTCCATCACCCCGGGGCCCGAGGAGCCCACCGCTCTCTGCCCATGCCCGGCTGGCCCATAACCATGGTAAGCCGGTAAAGAAAAGGATATTCGACTTGGAGTAATTAACGGGGGGATATGGACTGAGGAAGGATGTGTAGTCACAGGAAATCTATTAGCTAGTTTCTTTATGTCTTTTAAAATACAAGCAGCTGTAAGCCTTTATCCTCTAAGTTCTTCAGCAGCTGGATTGTGCTGGTTATTGTATCTGTGGCCAGTGCATGTGGGTTGATCAGCAGCAGAATTCCTCCCCTCGCTGCTAGTTTTTTGGTCTCTGTTGCAACCATGGTGGTGCTCCACCTTTGGGGCCAGTCTTGAACCAGAGCTCCTGCTCCTCGGGACTAACCAAGGGCTCGTGGAGAGGTTACCGGAGCTGGTCAGGACCCTTCTCCGTGACCACAGATGTAGTTTCTAATCCCAGGTGTAACAAATATGTAAATATTTGAACAACAGAACATCTGGATATAACCAACACACACGCACTAGGCTTACATGAAAATACTAACTGTGAGCTGGGCAAAGCTGTTTCTACTCAGGACGCCCGAGACAGAACTGTGCCCAAAGAGC
>VWZL01003733.1:8166-20806 GCA_013396915.1 Stercorarius parasiticus
GATGCCCCACCTGGGAAACTGCGGGGCATTTTGAGGGGGGTGTGTGTGTGTGTGTGTGTGTCTCCTTTCCACACCTGATTTTTACCTCACCCTTTATCCCCGCTGCCGCAGCTTTCCGAGCCTTGCTTCAAATCCGAGCCATGAGGAAAAAGCTGGGTCCCCTCTCGCCCACCAGCTTCAACCCCATCATCGCCTCACAGACCTCCGACTCCGAGGAGCACTCGGTCAGTGCCCGCCCGCCCCCACGGCGGGCTGCGGGACCCCGGCCCCCTCCACCCCGCTGGGGCTGGGCCAGGGAGGTGTGGGGACACGTGTGGTTCCCGGGGCCGGGGTTTATTTTTTAATGCAAGTTGGTATGTAAAAAAATGCAAGTCTGATATTGCAAAAAAAAAAAAAAAAAGGGGCTTTTGGTTGGGTGGAAAGATCATGGATTTGGGGCTTTCATTGGTGCAGGGAGTTTGTCCGTTCTCTGGGTTTTGGCTTCTCCCTGGAGCATCCTGATCCTGCTGAGAGTAGGTGCAGGGGAGGCAGCGAAATGGCCTGGGGGGGACCCTCACCCCATCTCCCCCCTCTCCCCAGTCCTCGGAGAACATCCCCCCGGGCTACGAGGTGGTGTCGCTGCTGGAGGCCCTCAACGGGCCACTGACGCCCTCGCCGGCCCCCCTGCCGCTGCGTGCGCTGGGCGACCCCCCCGGCACGGGGACCCTGCCCTCCTACGGCAGCGATGGCCCCCTGCCCCCCCTGCGGGCCCTCTCACCCCTCGATCGCCTCTCCGAGTGCGGCCCCCCAGGGCTCAAGCTGAAGAAGAGCCTCTCCAAGTGAGTACCAGGGTGGACGCGGGGGCTCAGTGGGGTTTTGGGGCTGCAGGCTGCAGGCAGGGGTGAAGCCCTCTGCTTTGCGCCCCCCCCCCCCCCCCCCCCGCCCAGGTCCACCTCGCAGCACTCCTCCACCCTNTCCATCCTGCCCGAAGAGGAGGACGAGAAGTCGTGCACGGAGTCGGAGCTGAGGGTCGCCAGGAGGAGATCCCCTGCCCGGCGTGAGGAGGTGAGCTCTCTCCGAACCGTGCTGGTGATGAGCCGAGGCACTGGGGGGGCTGTGGGCTTGAGGGGTGGCTTGGGACCAGAGGGTCTGGCTGGGGTTTGCCCCTTCTGGCTCTTCCTTCATCCATAAGGATGCCTGGGGGAGATGGATCCATCCCTCATGAATATCCACCATCCCATCCTCCCCGTGGGGTCTTCCAGGAATGTGGCGCGACGCCAGAGAGCGAAAACCTCACCCTGTCGTCATCGGGAGCCATCGATCAGTCCTCGTGCACCGGGACCCCCCTCTCCTCCACCATCTCGTCCCCAGAAGGTACGGCATGGCGGGGCTCCCAGGTGCTGGCAAGGCAGGAGAACAGGATCGCAGTCTCAGGTCCGTCCTGCTGCGGGGGGGTTGCGGAAGGGGGTTTGAGTGGCCCCTTCCTACCCTGCCATGGACATTGCATGAAGCTTGAGGGTGTCACCTCTGCTTCATCACCCAGAGATGGGGGCACTGATTGCCCCTGCTTCATCACCGCATAGACCCAGAGAGGGGGGCTGCGAGCCCCAGGGACACACTGCTGGCAGATTTCCACCCATCACACCTCCGTGGCATGCAGCAGGTCCTTGCTCCATGCCCTGCTTCTCCTCATTAGCCCCATTTTTAATTAGCTGGTGCTGTGCTGTGACTTGTGGCTGTGGGCTGGAGGGGTCTGGTGGCCCTGCTCAACCCCCACTCTCCCTCAGAGCCCGTCAGCAGCAGCTTGGCTCAGTCCGTCATGTCCATGGCCTCCTCCCAGAGCCAGCACTCCCAGCTCAGCACCGACACCGTGTCCTCCATGTCCGGCTCCTATGTCGCTCCTGGCACCGAGGAGGAGGAGGAGGAGGGGGACGTGCTCCCCTCGCCCGCGGCTGCCAGTGCCACGGCCTCCGATGGAGAGGTAGGGACTGGGGGGGTTGTGGATGGTGCCCATTGCCCCCAGGTTCAAGAGCTTCCCCATGGGATGCCCCATCCCTGGAGGGGTTCAAGGCCAGACTGGTCGGGGCTTGGAGCAACCTGGTCTAGTGGGAGGTGTCCCTGCCCAGGGCAGGGGGTGGCACTGGGTGATCTTTAAGGTCCCTTCCAACCCAAACCATTCTATGATTCTCCTCCAAACCTCCCGGCATCAGACTCTTCAGTTTTTTTTCCTTCCATCTTTCCCACCTTCTTCCCACAGTCGACACCTGTGGAGTCCCCAGATATAAACTTCATCAGCATCTCGGCCGAGGAGCGTGATGCCGAGGTAATGAAAACTGCCCCACTGGGGACCACGGTGCCACCCAGCACGGCGGGGGGACCCTGCTTGTCCCCAGCTCTGGATGCCTGCGGAGGGGGAAGGTGGCAGCTGGCACCGCGTTCCCCCAGGGCTGGGCTGGGGAAGGGGTTGCCTGGGGGCTGGATGGGGCAGTGGGGCTGTCCCCTATCCAGGATCATCTTCCTGGTCCACGGAAACCCCTGGGGACGGGGATATTCCCCCAAAGGGACCTGGGGACAGCCCGCAGCACGGTGCTGGGACACCGTGGGGCTGCTAATGCTGACTGCCTCTCGCCTGTGCCGCAGGGCAACGACGTGCTGGAGGACGAGGACACCTCTCCCACGCAGGAAGACGGTAAAAGGCCCCGGGGTTGTTGTTGTCCCCTCTCTTTCAGTTTGCTGTCACCGGCGGGCAGCCAAGCGAGTGGCAGATGCTGTGCTGCCCGCAGTTCCCCTGCCTGCTGGCTGCCATCGGGGAGAGCCCGGGGTGACTCCGCGGGCACCGGGGCTGGGAAAGCATCCGTCACGGGGGTGTTGAACACCGGTGGGTGGGGGGAAGCCAGCTGTCCACGGGGACCCCCGTGAGCGCGGTGCGGAGCAGGCATGCAGGATCCAACAGCGTTTCCAATGGGCCAAGTGGGAAAGAGGCTTCTCTGTGTTTTTGCTCTCGCCAAGAAGGTTTCTCCTCACATCTCGGAAAGTCTCCCCCTTAGGGACCCCTGTCTGGGCTGATTCCCATAGGAAGGGGCTGCAAAACCGTTCCCTTTGGGATGCTTTCCTAACTTTTTTTGGCCTGTCCTCAATGTGCTTTCACAAGCCAACACACGCGCATTGAGGGCTCCTCTTGTCTCCTCCCACGGGCTCAAGTAGTCAAGGAAAAACATGGTCACCCCCGTGCCATCGGCTACCAGCCACCTTGGATCTCTTTTGGGCGATAGGGAGGCCCCCAGTGTGCCTCCTCCTGCCTTTGCAGGTCTCTGGTTAGCAAAAATATGCCAAAACTGTTCTCCCATCCAACCTGGCCTCTCAGCTGAGCTGGAAGGTGGGAACATCCATCCCCAAAACGTGGCTTCTGCCCTCCGGGGAGGCTCTTGCTGATGGGGAGACTCAAATAAGACAACTGGGGAGCAACCGGTGGCTGTGGTGGATATCCATGGGCATCCCAACGACTCCGGGAGCAGGAGAGCCTTTCTCCTTAGGACACGGTCCTGCGCCCATTCTCAGTGGGGCTACTGGTTTATTTGGGAACATCTCTCCTGAGGCTTAGTCACCTGCATCCTATGGATGCAGGTAAGAACCTGGGGGGCTGATCTCTTGGACAGGTGATGCTAAGAAGCAGAGTTACCTCCCTCAGCCCCGAAAGCCTCCATCTCCCCTGCAAAGCTTGGCTACGGCTTCTTTTGCCCCACGCATCCAGTTGCTGCCCCCTCCCGGCATCTTCGCGGCTCTCGCACACGCGCTGATGGTGCCAGAGAGGTTCCAGTGGGAGGTGATGGGTACCACCATGGCCGGGGACCACTTGGCCGTGCCGGGGGGGAAGGTTTTGTTGAACCCCAGGCAGGCGGAGGGGGAGCAGGTCCACGTGTGGCCCATGCCCATTGTTGCTGTGTCGCTGCTCTCCAATGCGGCCGGTGCGAGGAAAGGAGCAGCTCGGACCGTGCCCATGTGCGTTATTGTCCGCTCTTCACCCGCTNGGAGAGGAAAAGACCCAGAAACCCCATACCCCACCGCTAAAAAGGCAATGGCGAGCCCCAGCGCCGAGCCGCGGCGTTAACTGCCTTAACTCCCTTCCAGGCCCGAGGACAGGCGCTTTCCTCGGTCTGAGGTGTGACAATAACAATGACTTGGGCATCGCACACGTGAAAGCGCTGGACAATAAACTGTGCTCTGAGGCCTGCTTACCTGGTGAGTGGCCGTCTGCTGAACATGAACTTGGGGTGGGGGGGACGGATCCACTCTTCCCTGCTTCACCCCAGCATCTCTTTTGTATCTAATCCCTCCTCTCCCACCGCCACATTCCCTAACCCCACCATCACCATCCCCACCACATCATCCTCACGGCATGTCACCACGCGTCCCACCATGGGGTTGAGCACCAGGCACGTCACCACCCAGCAGCCATAGGTCGGGGTGACCTGTCCCCACCGGGATGTCCCCAAGGGGTTGCAGACTGGCTTTGCTTGGAGGTCTTGTCCCTTGGCCAGGGGGCTGCTGGCACCCCGGGGGGCACCATCCCTCCCTGTGAAGGTGGTTGTGTGGCACAACCAAAGCCTGGTCCAGCCTCGTGGTGGGTGCAGGAGTGTTTTGGGTTGGGATGTGATCTGCAGCCCGTCCAGCCTTACTGTAGGGGCTGCCTGCCTCCTCCTCCTCTTCCTCCAGGGCTGGGGAGACAGGGCATGTCGGGTCAGGTCTTCCTTCTGCAGACCCCCAAAGTTCATCCCTCTTTCCCATTTCTTCACACTTTCTCTTCCACCCTCCTTCCATTTCTGTTTCCTCCCCTCCTCTCTCCATCCCTTTTTTTCCTCTTCTTCCTCCCTCCCAGGCTCCTCCGTCCGCGTGGAAGTTCATGTTCGCTCTGTGCCAACACGGTTTTCTCAACCCACGCTTGTGTCCCCTCCCTGCCCAGAGTTGCCCAAAGGTGACAAATGTATTGGTGACCCCTGGTCCCTGAGCGGGCCAAGGCGGGAGCGGGCTGGGGACCCTGCCCAGCGCTACAGGCTCCTCTCCCTCAGCCTGGGGGGCAGGGGGAAACAAGAGGGGGGAAAAAAGCCAAGACGAAGCCTTCTGAGGGTCCAGGTCTCCACCAATACATTTGTGGACAAGCTGAAAGCAGCTCTGCCCCTGCCTTGCCCCTTTGGCTAAATTTGTGGCAGGTCCCAGACCTGCAGCGGGTGTTGGAGAGCCGAGAGGGTGGGTGAAACCAGCCTGGCCCCCCTTGGGAGGGGAAAGTCCTTCCTCCCTCCCTTCTCCTCTGGGAAAGCTTCCTCGCCTGTTCCTGGTGGTTTCTGCATTGGAGAAACTCGGCTGAGGCTCTTGGGGAGGAACAGGCGCCTGCCACAAATGCCCCGTGTCCCCTCCATCACCCTCCGGCAACAGCTGGCTGAGCCCCGCTGGCACAGGGGGGCTGGGGAGGGGGCTGGGGGCGTCTCAGCAGTGACCCCACCTTTGCCGGGGGTCCCGACAAAGCATCCCCTGGCTGTGGCACTGGCCGAAGCCATCCCTGACCGCATCCCCCTTGGTTGTGCCGGGAGGAGGATGAGGAAGGGGGAGCTTTGCAGCCCAAATGGCTCCGGCACGGGGTCAAATTCTTGCTTTGCTGTGAGGACTGCAATGGCCTCGTCCCCCCCTGCCTGGACCAGGATGTGCAGGATCTGGCCCAGGCTGAGCCCAGCCAAGGATGTGTTCTCCATCCTTTGGCCACCACCTCTGTCCCTGCGTCGGGCGGCTGTGCTGCTTGGAGCCCTGGGCAGGGAGCCGTGCTGCCGCCCGCATGAGAGGGGCGATCCAGCCTCGGCATTTGCTGGGAAAAATGGGGGGGCTGCCGCTCACACCGGGGCCGGGGGCAGAGGAGGTGCAGAGTTGGGGGAGTTCGGGGCTGCCCGCAGTCCCCCTGGGGCCGGAGGGAATAACTCCAGGGATGCAGAGCTCTGCCCTAAAGGGGCTGGAGGAGGACTGCCCTGGGGGGTCCCGGGGTGCTGGGGAGCCGAAGGTGACGTAACGGCCGGTTGATCGTTTTCTGGTTGCAATCGGTGTTTTGCAACATTGGTTTTGTTAATTAGACTCAGGGCAGCTTCTTCCTTCCCAGAGCCCATCCACTCCCCATCAGCAGCCACCCGCTATCGGGACTTGGCCGCTTTGTGACGGGGATGATTTGAGGCACGATTTCATACTGGTGGTGCTGGGTTGCAATCACAGGACTGGTTTGCATGCACTGGGAAAGTCCTTTTTGGCAGAGGTTTCTTGCAGGTCTGGATGTAACCGCATCCACAGGGCTGGCAAGAACAGGGGGGACTTTTACTTTGGGGACAGGTGCTGTTTTCTTGAAAGCTTAAAAGAAAATCACCATGACCAGAGATGATGATGATGATCGTGATGATTCTTCCTCCCCCAATTTCTCTCGTGGGGAGGTTTTGCCATGATGAGACCCATGGGTTGGTTGAGTTTTGCCCTCTCTGTAATGGACAAAGGCGTGGGACGTGGTTCCTCAGAGCGGAAAGGTTTGTTCATCCCCAGCGCTGTTGTGAAATCTCTGCAGATTTCAATCTTGGTTGGAAAAGGCTTTGGGAGGAGTGGAAACACCACATCCCGGGAATTTTAGGACACGAGGTTTAAATAAAACAGGCAGACCTGTGTCCTGAAGGGGATCCTGCTGAGACCCGGGATGCGTGGCTGGTCTCCAGGGCAGTCCCTGGGGCTCCGAGCATCCTCTGCCACAGAGAGGGTGGTACTGGAAGTAGAAACTGGGGGACGACACCTGCCGAAAAGGCTGGCGGCGAGGTGGGGAGGGCTGGGGAGCTGCTGCGTCGGAAGCGGCAGAAGACCAGAAATTCCCCGAGGGTTTTTGCTGGTTTAAACCCGTGGCTGATGGGAACTGTAAGTGATACAGCAGTGGGCTAGGCAAGCCGGTTGGGTTTCGCCGCGATGCTCTTTGGGAGCCGGTCTGTGCAGGGCAGGTCTGACGGCTGCTAATGGCGGGGGGAACGGACACCCCCCTCCTGCAGCCCAAGGGGAGAAGAGGCAGGTGGGTGCGGGGCCAGGTCCCCGCTGTGCGGCTGGGCCGTGTCCTGCTGCCCCCAAGCCCGCTCCCCGGCAGCCTCCCAAGGGTGCGCTGAGCTGAGCTGGGTCTCTGCACCAGAGCCCTGCAGTGACTTGTGCAATGTCAAGCTCTTAATGGGATTTCGGTGTGCCTGTCTATAGGTGTATGCGTACGTGTGGTCCTCTTTAATTCTCCATTCCCTCTGGGATCCGCAGACTTAATGTGCCTGGCTCTCCTCGCCATAAAAAGCCAGTCGAAAAGGCAGCTGTCACCTCCCATAAATCAGCAGGCGGCGGGTTTTTGTTGCTCCCTCTCTGGGAAAGCCTCAGCACTTGCCCTTGACCTTGGGGGTGCCCTTGCATGGCCCCCCCCTCCCCCTGGGCTCAGAGCTGCCCCCACCCCTGCCCACAGGGCTTAACCTTGCTGGTGGGAGCAGCCGCCCTGCTTTTGGGGTGCACCCCCTTCCTAAGGGCACCACGGAGCCTCTGATCATTCGGGTGGTGGGAGGCGAGCCACAGGCAGGCAGGTCCCGAGCTCTGCCCATGGCTCTGCCGCAGCTGGAGGGTGCTGCCTAGACCAGGAGCCTGCAGCTGGAGAGGAGGCGTGCGGGGACCTGGCTCCCCCTGTGCCACAAGCATGCCCACCCCTCGGTTCCCCTTGGCACGAGACCCCAGGGGGCACCACGCATGACGGCCCCCTCACACCATGCCCGGCGGTGGCTCCCTGTACTTATCCCAGACCTGTTCGCAGGCGGCGAGCCCCCCCCAGCCCCGCCACGGTCACCTCGTTTGCTTGTTCGTGTGCATGCCCCCCCCGCTCCCCCAGCGCCTCCGCTCCCACCTTCACCATGTGCCTTCTGGTCTCTCCTGCCACGCAGCCGCCGTGCCGGACTCCTGCCCCATTAACATTGAGGAATAGGTATGAGACCCCCCCAGAGTCTGCGCCGGCCTCGCGCCCCATCACCCTGGGGGGGGGGATTTGGCGCGGGGTTGGCACCCCTCGTCCTGGCATTGCTGGCGGTCCCCTTGCTGTCCTGGCCAGGGTGACATCCCTTAGTGCCCAACCTGCAGCCCCCACAGGGCATCCGCATGTGCCCTCTCGCTGGGCATGGGGGGGGCAGAGGCAGCCCCCTTCTGTGTGGGTTATTAGAACCTGGCTACAGCGCACAGTGCTTCCCATTCACCCCTCGGTATTCCCGAGAAATTGGGGGTTTAAGGGGCTCCCCCAACCTGGAGAAGTAAGTGCAGGCGTTTGCCAGCCCTCGCTGCAGCCAAAACCCGAAGGGGGGGTCGGGGAGGTGGGTGTTATTTGGGGAGACCAAATTGCATTCCCCGTGGAAAGATGAGCCCAGCATGCTGGCGGGCTCTGGGAGCCCCTAACCCCCCGTTTTCTCCCCCCAGGCACGGAGGCAGCCAACAACAACGTGCGGCTCCTGGGGCAGGTGCCCTGGCCCCGCCGCGCCCCCGGCACCCAAGACCTGGAGCAGGCAGTGGCCCCCCTGCCCGTGTGAGGGCTCAGCCTCGGTGGGGACACGC
Source organism: Stercorarius parasiticus (assembly GCA_013396915.1). Lineage (NCBI taxonomy): Eukaryota > Metazoa > Chordata > Aves > Charadriiformes > Stercorariidae > Stercorarius > Stercorarius parasiticus. Next base: position 16,771 of record VWZL01003733.1, read on the forward strand.
ACGCCCCTGCCCGCCCAGAGGGACCCTGGCGTCGGGGCACCGCAGGCATCGCCACCTCCATCCCTTGGCTGTAGCGAGACTGATTTTGGAAAGAAAAGACAGTAACCTCGACTTGTCCTCCCTGGCCCCCCCGTGCAGAGGGGGACCAACAGCCGCATCACCTTGGAGCCCCCCCATCAGCACCTTCCCATCCTCCAGCCCTGACAGGGACAGGCTGGGGTCCCCCCCGGCCCCAGCCATCTCACNCCCCCCGTGCAGAGGGGGACCAAGAGCCGCATCACCTTGGAGCCCCCCCATCAGCACCTTCCCATCCTCCAGCCCTGACAGGGACAGGCTGGGGTCCCCCCCGGCCCCAGCCATCTCACCCCCCCCGGCTCCTCTCCCTCGGCGGACGGAGCAGCGCTCAGTGGGATGGGATGGGGTCACCCCACAAAGGGGGTCCTGGGACGTGGCCAGAGGGGAACGATGGGGTGAGGGTGCCCAGGGGTGTGGATTAAGGATGTGGCATTGGCATCCTTGGTGCACGAGCTGCTGACCTTCATGGGGGGCCGGCCTCTCCCAGGTTTGCTGGCCCATGCCCCTGCCGTGCTGTGGGGTGTCCCCATGCCATGCTGTGGACTGTCCCCATTAACGCACTGGCGGTGATGGTGCCTCCCCAGCTCCCCCTCCCTCCGCTCTCCTGGGCAGCACATGGGCTCTTGGGCCGGGCCTGTGAGGTTGTGTTTCCCCAGGGATGGAGCAGGGTGGGCAGGGGTGGGCAGGGGACATGGTTGTCCCCCTCCATCACCAGCCCCCGGTGCATCACTAGTTTAACCTCACTGTCTTCCGCCCCGCTGTGAGCTCGGGGCTTGGGGCTGTGCCCTCTCTGGAACAAGTGCCAAAAGTGTCACCCGCCCCGTCCTACCCCTCCTGCCCTCTCCATCGCACTTTGTAGCAGGGGGTGGATGAGGGTGTGGGAGCTGCCCCCCACCCCTCCATCCCTCCATCCCCACCCCTCCGGCCAGTGCTGGGCTGACAGCATAAGCGGGTTTTGCTCAAGGGGACGGGCACACAGGGACACCGATGGGGCAGGGACGCAGCCACAGACCTCCGGGACCTGATGGGGTCATTGTAGGAGGCTAAGCTCCACTCCAGAGAGCATCAGGGATGCTCAGAAGTTGTTATGAGGAGCATCAGACCCAGCATCCCAACCTGGCGAGCTCTGGAGCTGTTTGGGCCAGCCTGGGAAGGGGAGGCTGAGCCCTCCCTTTCCCCCGACCTGGTTTTCTCAGCAGCACGAGGCGGAGCAGAGTCCCCAGCACAGATGTGATGGCAAAGGCCACCTCCTTGCAGGAGGAAAACATGTTTTGGAGCTACCTTAGGGCAGAAATGTTCATACAGTGAAAGCAATGTCCCGCAGCAGCTGTGTGCAGGGAGCGGGTCCCCACATCGGAGCAGGGGCTGTGCTGGTGGCCATGGCTCCTAAAGGGGGATAAAGCCCTTTTTGGGGCCGGGGTGTGTTTTCTCCACCTGGGTCACAGCCGGAGCTGCAGTGGCTGCTTGCTGCAGGATGTTGGTGTCGGCCACCCTGCTGTTCCCTCCTCCAGGCTCCCCCCACCCCACCCTATCTCCCATCAGCTCAATAGCTCCCAAATTTCTCCCTGGCAACCTGGGGCTGGGCTCTTGATGGGGGAGGGGGGGGGGTGGCATCTCCAAACTGCCATCCTGTGGGATGGGAGCTGCTAACAGCAGAGAGGGCTGGAGCAGCAGGGGACAAGCCTTGTGCCCTGCTCAGGGACACTCTGACATGGTGGGGCTACTACCCGCAGGTCTGTGTGTCCTGGTCCCAAGGAGCCACCAGCACCATGCTGGGCACAGGGAGAGCTTTGGGGGTTGACCATCATGCTGAGCTGGGAAAACCAGGGAGGTGGCAGGAGACCGGCTGCTCCTGCACCCTCGGGCATGGGCAGGAGAAGGGAAAATCAGGCTGATGCTCCAAGGGTGGCTCGTCTGTCAAAGCCCACCCTTCCTCAGTTCCAAAGGGAACAACGAGAGCTCTCTGCAACCAGGCACCATAGCGTAGGGCTGGGATGCTGCTTGTGGCTGCTGGGAGGTCAGGGCTGAACAGGCAGATCCTTTGCTCAGGAGGGTCCCAGGAGGTGACTGGGAGGGTTTTCCAGCTGCTCTGAGCTGTGGTGTCCCCAAGGCTACAGGAAGAGCCTGGCGAGCTCATGGGGTGGCTGCTGGTGAGCACAAGGCAATAGACAGGAGCAGGGAAGATGCTGAGGCCGAGCAGCGTGCCGCTGCCATGGTGCGAGCAAAGAAATAAGCATCCTCCGATTTTGGTGTGGGTGACACCAGCACTGTCCTCAGCCACCCAGAAGGGACAAGGGGCAGACAGGAGCTGCCAGTGCCGGCAGTGTGGGGTGAAAGGCAACGGACCTCTGTTTCAGGGGGCAGCCCTTTGTTCCAGTGATCCACCCATCAGGGATTTAAGGAAGGAAACCAGATTGCTGCTTATGACTTTGCTTTGAGCATGTTTTGGATTTCAAAAGTATGTTTAATAAAGGGTATCTTATGTCGACAAAGCATCCAGAGTCATTTTGTGGTTACAAGGCAAGGACAGTTGGGGTCTTGGGGGCTCAGTGAGTGGAAACCCTTTTTGGCTGGGAGTGTCCCCCCACCCATCACCCAGGCACCTCCCCAAAACCAGCTCAGCTGCTTCAGATTTTCTAAACACTTCCCAAGGTCCTTCTAACCCACATTACCCAACCACCCTAAATCCTGCCTCCTCTGAGCCCTGTTGGATGGAGAAGGTGCAAATACAGGAAGAACCTGGCCTGGGGTAGTGGCTCCTCCCCAGCATGGCCAGGCAGATGGCACAAGCTCAATGGCCCCCGACACTGCTGGGATGGATGAGGACACCCAGAGGGGACCTTTTCTGGGGGAGAAGAGGGAAAGGAGGAGCACTGAGGAGTTGGGTGCTCTCATGCAGGAGAAATCCCTCCTGAGACGGAGGACTCGTGCTGGGGCCTTGAAGGTGAGGAGGGCTGTAAGGGGAGGTTGTAATCTGGTTTTAATGGAGGAGGCTGATGCATGGTGAGGGGCAGCACCTTGAAGCTGTGGATGGAGGGAGGGCTTGCGGATGGTCAGATCCTACAAAAGGGGAGGATGGAAGAATTGGGGCCTGAAGTGCTTTGCCCCAGGCTGTTCAGGACAGCCCAGGGCTGTGCTGGAGACCAGCCCTGGAGCACACCCTTTGGGTGTGTTTCTGCAGGGGCAGGTCCTGCTCCAGAGGGAGCTGAGCTGTTAGAAGGGCAGAAAACTGAGGTTCGGGGTTGTTTTCTGGGTATAGGTCTGCTGAAAAGCGAAATAGAAATTTCCGCTCCCCTGGGACTTGCCTCCTCCCTCCTCCACACCAAGTCCCAGCACACATCACCTCCTGGCCTGTGGCCACTGGGGATGGACACGAGCAAAGGGGCACCTGCCTGTGTCCTGGGGAGAGCGTTTGACCCCCCCAACTTGCCTCACCAAATCCTGGCAGGATCCTGGCAGGAAAATCCTTCACTGTACCCACCACTTCAGGCAGCAGCAACCCTCGAGAGCGGGTCCAGCCGTTCACCTGCCCCTTGCTCTCAAATGTCCTTCCCCCATGGGGCAGGCACAGGAGTGCTCGGTGTTTAAACCTCCCCAAGGCACCCCGAAGCCCACCCTCTGCGCTGTGGGGTGAAAGCAAAAAGGCTTCCCTTAGGTTTCACGGCTGCTCTGAGCCCCCTTGGTCAGGGAGTGGGAGGGGTCCTTCGCTGCTCTCTGTTAAATCTCTTGGGCTGGCAGTGGGGGGTGTCAGGGATTTCTTACAGGGGCACGGGGCTTTAATGCTTTTAATTATGCAAAGGCAGACTCCACTCTTTAATTTGGGGGTCTACCAGCCCCTCCTTCCACTTGGTGCTTTGCCTTAATTGCTGTGGGCTCCTCAAGGGTCCGAAATGGAGTCGGGGGGCACAGGTAGGAAGAAAGGGCTGGGATTGCCCCTGTGCGAGCCCGGGGGGCGGGGGGG
>VWZL01003733.1:21824-75339 GCA_013396915.1 Stercorarius parasiticus
CGGGTTGTTTTAGGGGTGCTGGGTGAAGGGAGGAGCAGAAAGAGCATGAAACCCAGGGAAGTTGGTAGCCGGGGGGGCACACTTTAAGATATTTTGTCGAGGTGTTGTTGGATTCTTAGATTTTTGTCTGGCTAGCAGCGGGTGGGAGAAACATCCTCGCTTTGTGGGATGAATTTTGGTTTTTTCAGTTTTTTTTTTATTTTTTTTTTTAATTCTTTCTTCAGCTGAAGGCTTTCTGGGCAGCACTGGTCCTGCAGGGTTTGGGTGACACTGGCTTGTAGGGGTTTGAGGGAACTTCCCCGAGGTTCAGGGCTGCTAAAGCACCCCGGGGGTGGCATTGGGGCTCTGGTGTGCAGCACCCCAGGGATGGGTCTCACCCAGAGGCACTGGGAGCACCCAGGCCCAGCCCTGTTCGGGTGCTGGAGAGCGGCTGCATCTCAGGAAGCCTCAACCATCTCCCTGTTATTGCAGGATCTGCCCCGTCCCCCTCCTTCCCCTTGACGTGCACCCTGCAAGAGCTGCCGCTGCGCCAAGGCATGGCTGAGGGGTGGCCGAGCTGCCTGCAGGCAGGGAAGGACAGAAAGCAGACGGGCAGCATGCGGTACACGGAACTGGATGACAGCCTGACCAGCCTCATGTGGCTGCAGGACTTCTCAATCATCAATGCCAGCATGGGCAAGTCCTCCTACTGCCCCAGCGGCCCGGACCCTCATGACTGTCACAGGATCCCCAGCTTTGCCGCCCCGTGCTCACCCCTGGCCGCCGACCCAGCGTGCATGGGCATGCCCCACACACCCTGCAAGCCCATCTCCTCTTCCACCTCGAGGACGGCGCACCACTCTGTGGCCATGCACCCTCAGCTCGCCGAGGACATCGACTACAAGACCAACCCGCACGTCAAGCCGCCTTATTCCTACGCCACCCTCATCTGCATGGCGATGGAAGCCAGCAAGAAGCCCAAAATCACCCTCGCCGCCATCTACAAGTGGATTACTGACAATTTCTGCTACTTCCGACATGCTGATCCCACCTGGCAGGTAGGAGATTTGGACACCTCTTGCTTTGTCCCCTCTCCCCGCAGGGCTGTGAGGGTTTTCCACAGCCTCCACCTTGCAAGGCAAGGTCCCACGGGGATGCTGGATCCTACTGGGAGGAAAGTGTCACCGGCAGCCGGTGGGGAAGGGCTGTAACGGGAAAGAGCTTGGGTGTGCAGAAACGCCACGGCCTCAAGGGTGGCAGAGGGAAGAAGCCATTATGGGGGAGACCCCAGGGCCATTTTGGTAGCAGGGAGTTAGTTACCTGTTGGTCTGTTGGATCCTGCCGCTCTTCTTGGCTCTGGGGAGAAGGCGCCTTTATCCCTGGCTCCACCTTTCTGGAGGTCTTGTGGAGTCCTGCGTCCCTCGGGGCTGAGCACACATTAAATGGCCAGGTCGAGTATCCCTACGTGCTGAGGACCAGGCGTAGGAGAGGGATGGAGAGGACCACCAGAGAGATGCCGCTTGTTGGATAAATCCCTCGTTGAGGAGGTGCAGAGCAGAAATGCTGCTGCTTTCCAGGCAGGGCAGAGGGCAGGTCTCCTGTCCCCTTGGACAAGCGAAGGAGGCTCCATTGCTGTGACAAGCTGGTGAGGCCTTAGAGGGAAGCCCAAGAGAGGTCAATTAGGGCTGCTGTCCCCAGCTAGCACGAGCGTGTCCCTGGGGGGTAGGGGACAGCCCTCAGGCTCACCAGCTTTGGGGACAGCCTGAAGCACAGGGGCTTTTCCCAGCCACCTTGGCTCACTGCCCTCCTCCATCAAGCAAGGGGACCTCCGGTATGTGAGGCTTTCTAGGATGTAGCAGGGCAGGAGGTTATTGGATGGCTCGGGTTATTTCCAGCCCAAATCCACAGTGCGTCAGTGATCCCGGCAGCAGTGTCCACCCAGGCAGGGCTGGGCAACCCCCTGCCCAGGCATTGCCCATCTTCTCCCTGGGCAGGTGGGTCTCCAGCAGCTCTTGAAGACCATCACAGGGAAGGGAACCCCCTGGTCCTCCTCCAGGGCCGCCTGGGTTCCCCCAGCCTCCTCTGTGCTGGGGGGGGGACCCATGGGAGTGATTCGGGAGGAGGAGCTGTGTGCCAGCGTGTTGACTTTCTCCTACAAACTCACAGCTGGATAATCACCACGTTTTTAATTAAATTTGTTTATTAAAAAAAAGAAAGAAAGTTTTCAATCCCTCTCCGCAGAGATGCAGGGGGTTCACGGGATTGTTGCAGGCAGGAATGATAAATATGTTAACCGGCTGGGTAATAATGGAGGGCAGCCTGGGCTGAATGAAGTTTGGGATGGGGAGGGGAGATGGGGAGCAGAGAATTCAGCTTGCAAGTCTCTGACCCTTGTAAAATTTTGTTAAACTGTAAATTTGGAGTCACCACAGCCTGGATTGTTTGCAGAGATATTTGTGTTCCCGCTGCTTCTTTCTTCTTTTTTTCTTTTTCTTTTTTTTTCTTTCTTTTTGCCTTTTTCTGTTTCTTTTTCTTTCTCTTCTTTTTTCCTTTCTTTTTTTTTCTTTCCTTCTTTCTTTCTTTTCGAGGTTGTGTTCTCATCCCCTATCCTGATTCCCGTACATGAAGACAGCCTGGAAAGGTCATGCCACCCATACTCTGGGGGGAGATGGATATATTCCTGTGGGAGCTGAGTGCTTTGGAGAGGAGCCAACACACCCAAGGAGCTTCAGCCCAGAGGAGGGTTTTGTTGTGTGTGTATGTGTGTGTGTGTGCGTGTTTTTCAACAGCTCTAAGCATTCAAGCCTTGTTTTTCCTATTCGGCACTACGGATTATGGATGAATAAGCATAAAGATATCCAGGCAACATTAAAAAAAAAAAACAACCTCTACCATATCCAATCTCTTAATACAGTCTTGGCTTTGTGGAGTCCAACGCCGGGTTATTTACCCAATAACTGAGTTTCCTTTCTGATTATTCACATCACTCCAGGCACATTCAGGGTTTCAGAACAGCTCGACGGGAGCAGAAGCTCCTCTTTTTCTTTTTTTCCCCTTCCCCCCCACCCCCACCCTCCCCAGCTTATTTGAGTGGTGGTTGATGAAGATGCAGTGATTTCACCCCAAGCTTCCCCAGGCCAGGAGGCACCTCTGAGGACACTCAGGGCTGTGGTGGGGCAGCCCACGTGTCTTCTCGGGTTTTGCCTGCCTGGTTTGTGTCAGCCTGGCCACGGGGAGGCACAGTGCCTATTTTTTGGCCAAATATTTTCCCCTCACCCCTAGCAATAGGCACAGATGGACTGGAGGATGTGAGGAGGGCCCTGATGATGCCGTCCTCCATGGTGCTGCCATGTGTTGCCACTTGTAATAGGGCCATGGCACATTGGTGTAAAGACCCTCCTTGTCCTCCTTAGCCACGAAGGAGGGGCTGACTTCCTCCTTAGCTTCATGTCAAGAGCAAGTCTGGCCGGTTTCTCCCAGTGCTCCGTATGATCCATGGCCCCAGTTTACAGCCAGGTAGAGTTGCCCAAAAGATTCCCGTTGGTTGGCAAGTCCTAGCTTGAACCCCTTGGCTCCTGCCACCTCTGGCTGGATTAGACAGGAGGCAAGAAAACTCTGCTGGTGACTTGGGGCAGGGGAGTTTCTGCTGGGCATGTAGCCCGGCATGTCTTGATGTTGCTGTTTCTGCTTTCTTTTTCCCAAAGGTCCTTGCTGAAAACATCGTTTTCCAGCAGCCTCCCCACGCAGGTAGGTGCTGTGGTAGCAGACAAACATTCAGCCTTGTTTTTCTTTTTTTTTTTTTTTCTCTTTTGGGTCTAGAACTCCATCCGGCACAACCTCTCCTTGAATAAGTGCTTCATCAAGGTGCCACGGGAGAAGGGTGAGCCAGGGAAAGGCGGGTTTTGGAAGCTTGACCCCCAATACGCCGACCGGCTCAAGAACGGTGCCTTCAAAAAGCGGNTAGCAGACAAACCTTTGGCCTGTTTTTTTTTTTTTTTTTTTTTTTTTTCTCTTTTGGGTCTAGAACTCCATCCGGCACAACCTCTCCTTGAATAAGTGCTTCATCAAGGTGCCACGGGAGAAGGGTGAGCCAGGGAAAGGCGGGTTTTGGAAGCTTGACCCCCAATACGCCGACCGGCTCAAGAACGGTGCCTTCAAAAAGCGGAAGATGCCCGCAGTGCAGATCCACCCAGCCTTCACCAAAACAGCCCAGCAAGAAGCACAGCGTGTCACCAGCCCATCCTCTTTGGCTTGTACCTCCAGTAACATCCTCAATGTCAACACAGAGTCGCAGCAGCTGCTGAAAGAGTTTGAAGAAGTCACCAGCAACCAGAACTGGAATTCAGTGGATGGCAAAGCAGGGCAAAAGCGCAAGCAGCCCTCGCCCAACCGAACGGCCAAGGTGTCTCGGCTTTCCAACTCTGCCTTGCTGACCCAGGAAGAGCAGACCGAGCTGGGATCGCTGAAAGGTGACTTTGACTGGGAAGCCATCTTCAACACCAACCTGAATGGAGACTTCTCCACTTTTGGGGATCTGGAGCTCACGCCTCCCATCAGCCCCGTAACACGCGACCTGGACTTGACAGTACACGGGCACCACATCGACTGTCCCCAGGAACAGGAGCAGGTCCTCTCTGAATCCAACCAGAACAACCTGGACTTTGATGAAACCTTCTTGGCCACTTCTTTTCTGCAGGATGCCTGGGACGAAGGCACAAACGATTACCTCTCCAACTCCGTCAACATGGAGCAGTTGTTTGAACTCAACGATGCCTCTTTGCCAGCAGACGTGAGCGACTGGGGCAGTTTGGCGTCGCTCTTATAAGATGCCAGTCACCATTCAAAGGCCACAGACACTTTAGTAGGATACTCCCCCCATGCTGCTGGGATTTACAAAGGACTTACAAGATTTTCTAGAGACAGAGACATCCACAGTGACTTTTGCTGGCTTCATCGTAAGATTATTCACAGAAACACCGGGGGGAGAAAAAAACACCACCACAGTCACTGCTTGATATATCATTAGAGGATACATCAGAATTCCATGAGTTTCCTTATGAGAAGAAATATAACACTACTTATTTTTTTACTTTTAAAGGAAGAAATGTGAATTATCATATTTTTTTTTTCCATGGAAATGGACATGGCATATGTTCCTTCAGGGCTAAAGGAGAGCACCTGCTAAATCCCATCCAAGACATCAGATTCCTGCTGGCTTAGGACTCGATAGACTAAGTGCAATTTCCTCACCCCTTCGTCTCTCTGTTTCTCTCTCTCTTTCCTTTTTCTGTCTAGGTTAGTTGGTAGGCATAGTGTGATAATTAGCTAGCAAGTAAATAGAGGTCCCTTCTGGATTCTCTGAGTTCAACCTCCCTCCTGACTTGTGCCTAGGGAAGAAGAAAAGGTTTATAAATTCAGCATCTGCCTCTTTAGATGTTTTTATATAATCTATTATATATTATATATTCAAAGAAACCTATATTTTTAGCACTAGAATTTCTTAATAGTGGGGGGATAGGGGAAATGCAGTTTGGGAGTTGTTTTATATTTTCACTGTTTAAAGGCTTGTGTTCGTTGTTCTGTAAACCCAGACCATGCGAGGGAGGATTCCTGCAGCAGCAGCAACAGGTTTCGTTAAGGATCCAGGAACTGGCCCCGGCAGGAGAGGAGCAGCAGGGACCGGGGCACTCCCAGAACTGGCTTTTGTATTTTTTTGTACTCAAAATCCTCACTGCAGTTGCCGAAGGGTCTAGACTACCATAAACCCTCTCTGTCTTTCACCAGCTGACATAGTCCCTCTCTGGTTTGTTTTTTTTTTTGGTCTGAGGCTGTTGCTCTCTACTTCTTTTGCTCATCCATCAGGCTCCGAGCGGCTGCCAGGGCAACCCTGATTAAAGATGTGATTTTGAAGAGGAAAACACTGTGGCATGGCCATGAGCTGGTGGCGATCAGGTCACTCCACATTGAATGCTCGAGGTGGGACCGAGGAAGAAAGAAGTTCACATTCAGGCTCCATCCAGGAGCTCAAGCCAAAGACTGTACATGCAACGGGCTCGGGGGACGGCAGCGGAGACGAAGTCCCATCCAGCCGGGAGCAGCTCGTTAGCCAGGAGAGCCGCCAAGACTGACAGAAACTGAAGCTTTGGCCCTTTGGCTCAGTATGTAGCGAGAGCGTGGCAGGATCTCTGCAAAGTAGCCCAGAAACATTTCAGGAGCGGAGCCAAACTCTGCCGAAACTTGACTTGAAGCTCTCAAGATCTGGATTCTTCACCTCTCCTTCGCTGTAGGTTATTAGAGATAGAGTAGCCATTAGGTAGGAGTAAGTAGAAGCTGTAATTTTAGTGGTGTGTCTTAGACTTGCCGAAAAATGGAAGATAGTAAAGAGTTTCTTTTTTGGTTACAAAAGCACTTAGGACCTTTAATGTGAGCAATATAATTTAGCGAGAGTATAGTTGTAGTGTAAGAATCAATAAACAAGCCTTTAAAAAAAATAATATCAATTACCCATGGAGTAATTTGCACCCAAATTTGGGGAGAGGGTTGGAGCTGTGGAGGTGGGAGCACAAGTCCCGCATTCCCCCGGTAAAGCATGGAGCAGGCTGAGAACCAATATCTTCAGCTCATGCAAGCAGCAGAGCTGGGGCCACTGCTTTGCCCAGGTGCCAGCATCTGAAGTCCCCTGGGATGTCACCGCACGGCTGGGGCTGGTGGACCGTTCTCTGGGGACCTTTGGGGATCGATCTAGATGTTTATAACTGTATTGCCGATGCTTCTTTTTATTTGTTGTTTTTGTTATATTTTCCTGTTTGGGGGCCTCTACACTGATGCTGAAGAACTGCAGAGATACGTGTGCAATTTAACCTTTTTCATGGAAAGTTATTTACAAATTAAAAAATTAAAAAAAAAAAAAAAGAAGAAAAAAAAAATGGAGAAGAAAAAAACCCCTTTTGCCTCCTTGTTTGCCTCCAGCACTGCCTGGTTCTGTCTGACCCTCTCCCCTGGAGGGGAGGGGACACCTCACCAGCCCAGCCCTGGGTGTACACCCAGCCCCAGTACATGGGTACTATCACTCCTCTCTGCCGTGGCACAGCAGTTCCCATGGGGAAACTGAGGCACGAACAACCACCTGTGTGGCAGTGGTTACAAATCACCTCTGTGGCACAAAGATGACCGTGCCTGGTGTCCTGAGTCCTGGGAGCTGGTCTCAGCCCCTGGAGCATCCTTCCCTGCCCCAGCAGGGAGCTCCTGGGGGTGACAAGTGTTCAAGGCCAGGCTCAATGGGGCTTTGAGCAACCTGGTCTAGTGGGAGGTGTCCCTGCCCAGGGCAAGGGGTTGGAACTAGATGATCTTTAAGGTCCCTTCCAACTCTAATCATTCTATGACATGGTGTGAGTGCCTGGGACTATCCCTCTGCTTATGCCATGTCCCTACCTGTCCCTGTAAGAAACACAAGTGGCTTTGGAGCCCTCCTGGGTGCAGGGCGGCGGGAGGAGCTGCACCGAAGCCACAGGAATAGCCGAGCCCTCGCGAGGCCAATTATGCCGAGGAGCTGTTGGGCTCTGCCAAGGCAGGGAGGAAAAGCAGAGTAGGCTCAGCTGCCGGTGCAGGCAGGGTGGGGGGCAGGGGGTCTGGGAACAGCGGGTTTGGGGAACCCTATGGGGAGGATAGGTTGGCTTGTGGATGCGAGGGGCTGGGGCCAGGCTGTAGGTACCTCTCTGTGCCCACAGCTGTGGGGCGATGATGCCACTTGGTATGGTGGGAGAAGGGGGCTGGAAGGGGATGCTGAAAAATGGTGGTTTGGCCCCTGTTCAGTGGCTGCCCAGCCCCCCGTCACATCTGAGCATCTCCAGGGATAGAGATTCCCCTCCAGACCCTGCCTGGGGCTTGTCCAGCTTGATGCTTCAGATGGACCCACTCCAGGATGTCCCATCCCTCTTGCATGGGAACCTAGCCCTTCTCATCTCCATAGCACATGAGGACTACCCTGTCACCTCCCCGGTGATCTACTGGATCCCGTTGTCACCAGGCACCACAGCAGTCAGCCCCAGAGCTGCCCCTTTGCTTTGCAGTGGTCACAGCTGCTCCCAATCCGGCCAATCTCAGCCCAAAATAAAGGCTGGGCTCCCGACAGGGGCTGGCCTTGGCTTATGAGTGCCTTGTGCTGGGAGGGCAGGATGCAGCCCTTGGATGAGGTAGGGTTATCCCTGTGGGGGACAGCTTTGGTGTGTTTAGGGGGACTTTTGGAGGCAGATCTGGGCTCTCCTTTGACCTTGGGGATCATGAACCCCCAAAAGTAATGAGGAACCCCTGTCCTGGCTTCTCTCTGCTTCCCCCCAGTAGCAGTGACACTGGCAGGGCTGCAAAAAGCTGGCAAACCCCTTCTGTTCGCTGCTTTATTTTGTTTTGCCAGGCACCACTGCATAGTTTCTGTTTTTAAACCCCCTGGAAAGAGAGGAGCCCGCAGCACCCACACCCTGCCAGGGGACTGAAAAAAAACCACCTTGCCAGGAAAAAATATTCCAGCCCGTCGGAGCCAGTTGAGGGTTTTAAAGTGAGAAAGGATGAATATAAAGGAGGCACCAGGCGAGGCCTGAAACAACCTCGTTTTGTTCAGCTTCTGAAAGCAACAAAACCAACTTGGATGCGATTTTTTTTTTTTTTCCCTTTCAATGAGATGGTTTGGTGGTGGTGGGTTATTTTTCTTAAGCAGCAGCCAGGAGGAGGTGTGCAAGTGGGGGTGTTCTGGGGTGGGAGCATCATGGAGAGAGGGAGGACACCACGCTGCTGCCCGCACAAAGCCTGGGTGTGCTTGGGGCGAAGCCCGGTGCCAGGAGGAAGGTCAGGACCTGGCAGCAGCAGGCCTGCCCAGGCTTGCCGATGGCAGCAGGGTGGCTTACAGCCCGTGGCTGGGGCTGGTCCAGCCCTGCGAGCTGCTCCAGCTCACCCAGTACAGGGGTGGCGATGGGTTGGGAACCCTCGAGCTGGTGGCACTGCCCCTGTTCTACACGTGGGCAAAGCATCGCGCAGTGAAAACCCAGATCACCGCAGCCCTGATCCGGCTGCGGTTTTTGGGGCATCCCACCATTGGGACCCACCAAAGCGGGTCGGGGAAGCACCCAACTCCAAAAACTCCCTGCAAACTCAGCCATCACAGCCCCAGCCGGGTCCTTCCCCTGCCAGTTATTAAGCCCATGGCAATTATTCCTTTATTATTTATTTCTGCTATTCCTCCAGCCATCCCCTCATCCATCATCCCTCCCTGATGGGCAAACATTGACACCTCAAACCAATCTCCCGTTCACAGAGGGGGGAAAAAATATACACATAAGCCCTTCTTTTCTCTCCTTTTCTTGCCGTGTCTTTCTTTCCCCTCCATTGAGTGTGGGGCTGGCACGGAGCCATTCTGGCAACAGCCGGCTTTCACTTGCTAATCATCCTAAATATTGAAAATCAACGCCTAGAATAAACAGCTCAAAGATTGGGGCCATCTCTGCTCTGTTTGGAAATGCTAATCTCGCTGCCTTTTGTTTTCCTTGCGTGGATTTGGTGCTGTGCGTTTTGGAGGAGGTCACAGCTCATGGGTTCTCCCTCCACCCCTAGATTTCCCTTTTTTTTTTTTTTTAACCCCCCCCTTCGTGAAAAATTCAGCCCATTTTAACATCCCAGACTGGGACAGTGGTGGGGAGGAGAAGGGGGAGACAGGATGGAGGAGGGTAGGGAATGGACTCGCCTTGCATAGCAATGAATGAACCTCCAAAGTTTGGGAAAAAACAGGTTTCCAAATGTGCATCCAGGAGTTCACGTGGACAAGAAACCTCATGGGAACTGCACTTGGGCAGGGAAACCTCATGGGAACTGCACTTGGGCAGGGAGCTCCATCCCAGGTACGGCAGGTCCCTGGGGGGGGACAGGGATGGCATCTGGGCAGCCTGGTCCCCAGCCCTGCGATGAGGGGCAGAGCTTGGTGGATGGCTCAGGGACTCTCTGCCGCTGCGACACCGATTTTTAGAGGGAATGAAGGTGCCATAGCAAACCCCAGACAGCCTGTGACAGACCCTGGAGCTGGACTCCAACATCTTTGCCTGGAGGAACCAGGCTGGATGCAAACACCTTTCTGCAGGGCTGCAGGGGCTCTGGGAAAGGTGGCTCTCAAAACAGAGAGGGGACAAAGCCCCTTTTCTGCTTTTCCAGTTCCAACCTTGCACTTGCTAGCAGAGCCCAGTGGGACCTGTGGCATTCACACAGCTTGGATGGCTTACAGCATCCAAGGTACCCAAAGCCCTACAGGAAAGCTGGGGAGGGACTCTGGATCAGGGAGTGCAGCAATAGGATACGAGGTAATGGTTTTAAACTGAAGGAGGGGATATTTAGATTAGACATTAGGAAGAAATTCTTGACTCTGAGGGTGGTGAGTGAGGTGTTCAAGGCCAGGCTGGACGGGGCTTTGAGCAGCCTGGTCTAGTGGGAGGTGTCCCTGCCCAGGGCAGGGGGTGGCACTGGGTGATCTTTAAGTTCCCTTCCAACCCAAACCATTCTGTGATTCTCTCTGATGGGGAAACTGAGGCAGGACAAGGCAGTGGTCTGATGTGGACCAAAACCCGACTATCTAGGCAGCACTTTCAGAGCATGCCTGCACCCTCGTGTTTTTGGCTGTGTTTTTTGTCTGTGCACAGGGGGTGCACCCTCTGGCACTGGGGAGCCCATCCGGCAAAGCTCCCTGCCTCCCTCTGCACCCCAGGGAGCCCCGGGACGGGTCAGTGGGCCATTGCCAATGGCCGTTCCCAGCGGCGCGGCCGGCACAATGCACCGGCAGGTCAGGGCTTGCCCTGCTGCAGGGGAGCGCCGGTGGCTGCTTGCCCGAGCTACAATGCAATGGCCCCTGCGTAAATGCCATCAGAAGGAGATGCTCAGCATATTGCTCCTTCTCCTCCTCCTCCTCATCCTCGCCATCCCCCCAACACACGCCCAGGTGGGGGGCTGCAGCCCCCGCAGGGCTCCTGCTCCTCCAGCCCAGCCCACGCCGCAGAAAGTGTCCTCCATGGGCAGAGGGGGACACATCGAGCCCCTGCAATGGAGGGGCTGAGCTGCTGGAGCAGTGCCAACACCACCTCCTCCTTTGGGAAACCGCGTCATGCCGAGGTCGAAACTTGGCCGGTCTGCAAACAAGCACTGGGGCCACGGGGATTTCTTTACAAAGGCTGTTTTTTTCAGGTGATTTATTTCCAGGTTTGGAGTGTTAGGGCCATCCCGCCTCCTGAGGTTTGTTTTTTTTTTTTCCACTGCCATCAGGACAGTGAGAAACTCACTTTAGAAACGCAAAGCAAACACTCTCTTTGGGTGTCTGACTCCAGGGGATGGGTCTTAAACCCCCAAAAAAGGTACAAGCAGGGGTAGGCTGTGGGCTTTGCACCCTGCGGATGCAGCCCACCCATGGGTGCTGGTGTGGGCAGAGCCGGGAATTAAAGGCAACACGAGGGCCCGCAGGTGTATTTGGCGAATGGCCCAACTTGGGCCAACATGGGCATAAGCCCCGAATACCTGGGAGTTATGGATGGGGCTGGCCAGGCTGGGTGGCATGGGGACATTGGGTGCGGAGCTCCCGGGATGCTCCCATCCTGCGCGTGGGTCCATGGGGCTGGAGGCCAGCACGGGCAGCAGGAGGGATCGGGGGCATTACGAGCGGCGGGTGTTGACCTAGAAATCGCAAAGAATTTGGCCTGGCGTCGCGCTGGTGGGCAGCGTGCCAACCTGGCAGCCAAGAGAAGTGTGGCTCCGCTCTGAAACGGCGCTCCTTTTCCCTGTGCCCAGCTGGGAGAGGCGATTGCCATTTTTTCTGGGGGTTCCAAGCATTTTGGGCTCATTCGTGTTGAGGGGTGGGATGCCCATTGCACCCAGCAGAGGCATCGCTGTCTGAGTGTGAGCTGGGGTTTTGGGTTTGCTCCTTTGGGGAGTGAGTGCTCCCACCCGGCATGGGGTCAGTGACAATTCCCATTCAGGGAATGGGGAGAGCAGAACTGCAGGTGCTGGGGGAGTAACGCTCCATCCCAGTGGTTTTTCCTTACGAGACACATTAACAGGCAGGAATGTGCAAACATCCAAAGGTCGGAGCTGTGCAGTGGCAAGGCGGCTGCGGCAGCTCCAGCCCCTGGGAGTGCAGCAGGCAAAGGCAGGACCCCCGTGCCCCACTGCGGGCAGAGAGGGATGGCAGAGGAGGGTCTCCTCTGCATTGGGCTCATTGGACCTGCACCCCTCAGTGGGCTCTGTGGCCTTGCCAAGCGGCTCCTCGTCCACCCTGGGGTCACCAAGCACATTCCTGCCAGGGGGACAGGGCCAGCTGCAGCCCTGCACATCCTCCCCATCCCTGTCACGTGGGGAAAAGCGCGCCTGACACTGACCCGCATGGCAAACAACCCCCTTCCCCAGCAACGCAGCATAGAGAGAAAATAAGCATCATCCCCAGCCCAGCCCCCAGCTCACGAAATAGTGCCCTGTAGTTCCTGTCCCCATGACTGATGCTCCGGGTGCAGGCACACACCTCCCACCCATCCCAAACCCAGCTGGGAATCTCAGCTCCTGCACTAGGGAGGAGAGGAAGGGCTCGGCCATGTGTTGGGTTGGTCCCCAGTATGTGTCAGCTCCTCGGTGTCCCAAGGGGCTTGGCTGGAGGAGGGGGTCTCTGCCCTGTTCCCCCGACTCCGGCAGAGCGCTAAGTAAACGGTGACGAGGGGAACCTCGTTAATCCTGGTCATTCATTTACAAAAAGGCATTTAGAGCTGGCAATGCAGGCAGTTATCAGAGCACAGGGGAGGTTTTCCCAGCAGGACCTTAATTCCCTCTGCAAATAAAGCCGGAGGGAGGGAGAGCACAGCTTGTGTCTGCGTTGGATGAGGGCTTGGGGGGACTTTTGGGGCCAGCCTTCATGGGCTGATCCCCATGAACCCCCTTCCCGCAAGGAGCGGAGGGTCGTTGAGGTATTCCCCGTTAGGCAATTGCTTGGGTGCTGTTTCAGTGCAATTGCTGCCGTGCCGCATCCTTTCCCTGGAGCAGCCAGGCTGGCGTGGTCCTTCCCAGTGCCACACGGGAAGGACTGGGAAGCTGCAGAATCTCAAATGCCAACCCTTGTCCCACATGGGCCCGTTTTTCCAGGAGCACTGCACATCCCTATGGCACATTGTGATGCTCTGGATGCAGGTCAGGATCAAAGCAAAGCCGGTGGGGCTTGGGGACATTAGCAGGGAGGCAAAGTCTGTTGGTGGATTTGGTTCCTGTCTCATCCCTTCAAGTTCATGGCCACAGTAACAGCCAGGGCACATGCCCTGCTGCATCCTGTGCCGTCTGTGCATGCTGACTCCCTCTTTCAGGGCTCCCCCCTTTTAACCCCACCTATAAGGGAAAGTTGGGGACTTCTCAGCCAGCTCAGAGCCCCTGGTTTTTCTCTCTGAAGATTAATCTGGCTAAAAATTAATCGCCTTTTCTATCCGGCTGACCCAATGGGAGACAGAATAGGCTGCATCTGGGGAAGAGGTGAGGGCAGTGCCACCGACGATGGTGTTCCCACGCGTTCTCGCAGCCCGGGGCACCAGCGGGTCACACCACGGGGGCACACAGCCCGGGACGGCCCTTCAGCCCATAATGAAAGTTTTGTAATTTTATGTTAATCCCGGCTCCTCCATACTCTGATCTTTCTCCTCTCCCACATCAAATGCAAAGCCCTTTCGGAGGCTCCTGGCTGTATTAATCTTGTTTTGCCCTCGCCACCGCATGCTGTGTGCCTCGTAGGCAGCTCCTGCAGCTTGGGGAGCGCCACTGCCCCGTCCTGTCCCCACTGTCCCCTCTGTGCAGGAGTGGGATTAACCCTGCCGGTGGGAAGCAAGGCCAGGCATAATTCATTTTTTGCAATAAAATGCCTATTTTTTAAGCAGGAACTGTTCCTGGGGTGAGCAGTACTGAACCACAATGCAGGGGACAGAAAGTCCCTGCTTTGAGAGCTACTATTAATTGAATTTATCCGAATCTTGTCAAGATTACACCTTTTGTGCAATGATCTTCACCACCATAAAGGCAGCCAATAGAAATGTGGATTTGGGGGATATCTGGGTCTTTCCAGTAACTTGGAGCCAAGCCCTGAGCAGGCAAAGCAAAGCCCCTCTCTGCCTCAGTTTCCCCACCTGCAAATCAGGTCATTTCTCTTTTCTGCAGCATTTTGGGTGACCAATGCCCTGAACACCTTGTCCTCAAGGAGAAGCGACTGTCATGTCCCCATGAGCAGGAGCCACTTCCTCATGCCTGTGGCGGCAAAAACTCCCGTTGCTGAACAACGGGGCCATGACGTTGTTGGAACCCCGCAGCCTCCACACCCCAAAGGTGTCAGGCTCCTATCTCATCCCGTGTCTTGGGTTTCGGAGCACTGGATCCACCTTTGCTTGGCAAATGCTGCAAAAGGGACTCATTAGCTCCCTCATTAGTGCACCAAAGCCCCAGCTGAACATTGCACTGAGGATGCGACCCTCATTCATCCGTGCTGGCTGCATTTTCCACCTTCTGTGCCCACACTGATAGTGAGCGCATCCAGGAGGGATGAAAATCCCTTCTCCAGGAGAAGGGAAGAAGAGAAGAGAAAAAGCCTCTTTTTCTCCCTGTTCTGGCTCATGGAGAGGGAAGCAAAGGGCGACTCAGCATTCCTCCACGGCTGCTGCTGAGTCACCACGTCCTCCTTTCATCCGCTGTGGAGAGCAATTCCTGCCGGGGACCCTGCGGCTGGCGGTTGGCAGGGCGGGAAGAATGGCGCGGCCGCGGCGCTCCGGCGGGAAGGCGGCGGGACCAGGATTGTCTCGGACCTGCTGTTCCGCCAGCTGCACCCACCGCTGGAGAAACAGCCAGCAATGAGTTGTGGGTGTGTGTTTACATCCTAAAGATCCAAGGTGTGCCTTGTGGGCTTTTGCACTGTATTTTAACACACGTTCAGACTGTAGCATTTCTACTTTTTCTTTTTCATTTCACCAGAAATAACCTCTGCTGCTTTGATGCTTTGCATTTGACCAGCAAGCCAGGTTTTTTCTGCTGCCTCCCCTTGGATGTGGCGTTGCACCTCATGTTTGCACAGACTCCGGCAGTTTTTACACAATTTACTGGCAGACAGACTTTCTGGACATTTATACACTCTTTACCATTCCACCTGGCAGCTGGGACGTGGGCTGGGTGCCTCCATCCCAGCTCCCCCTCTTCGCTCTGAGGGCTCAGCCACCCCCCGAGGAGGTGACGGACCATTTTTGCTGTTTTTTTCAGGAGATATATAGCACTATTCAGGGGAGTGCATGCAATTGTTCCCCGCACTCATCGAGGGGAGTTTTCCTTTTGGCTCTGGCTGCCCTTTGAATGAGGGGGTGAGTGTTAGCAGAAAGAGCACAGATTGCTATAAAAAAAAGAGATGGCTCTGCTGTACAGGGGAAAAAACCCTTCCCAATCACACCTGCCCAGTATGGAAAAGTACAAGAGGCACTGGGTGCTGACCCTGGACAGGGATCTTCTCTCTTATATGCATAGGACAAGTTCCATTCTAGCAGGTGTCCCCATAAAACACGGGCAGGCAATCATGGCCAATGTCACACACAGAAAACACAGTACCCTGGCTGTGCATCGCCCCTCGCAGCAGCNAGCGCCACTGCCCCGTCCTGTCCCCACTGTCCCCTCTGTGCAGGAGTGGGATTAACCCTGCCGGTGGGAAGCAAGGCCAGGCATAATTCATTTTTTGCAATAAAATGCCTATTTTTTAAGCAGGAACTGTTCCTGGGGTGAGCAGTACTGAACCACAATGCAGGGGACAGAAAGTCCCTGCTTTGAGAGCTACTATTAATTGAATTTATCCGAATCTTGTCAAGATTACACCTTTTGTGCAATGATCTTCACCACCATAAAGGCAGCCAATAGAAATGTGGATTTGGGGGATATCTGGGTCTTTCCAGTAACTTGGAGCCAAGCCCTGAGCAGGCAAAGCAAAGCCCCTCTCTGCCTCAGTTTCCCCACCTGCAAATCAGGTCATTTCTCTTTTCTGCAGCATTTTGGGTGACCAATGCCCTGAACACCTTGTCCTCAAGGAGAAGCGACTGTCATGTCCCCATGAGCAGGAGCCACTTCCTCATGCCTGTGGCGGCAAAAACTCCCGTTGCTGAACAACGGGGCCATGACGTTGTTGGAACCCCGCAGCCTCCACACCCCAAAGGTGTCAGGCTCCTATCTCATCCCGTGTCTTGGGTTTCGGAGCACTGGATCCACCTTTGCTTGGCAAATGCTGCAAAAGGGACTCATTAGCTCCCTCATTAGTGCACCAAAGCCCCAGCTGAACATTGCACTGAGGATGCGACCCTCATTCATCCGTGCTGGCTGCATTTTCCACCTTCTGTGCCCACACTGATAGTGAGCGCATCCAGGAGGGATGAAAATCCCTTCTCCAGGAGAAGGGAAGAAGAGAAGAGAAAAAGCCTCTTTTTCTCCCTGTTCTGGCTCATGGAGAGGGAAGCAAAGGGCGACTCAGCATTCCTCCACGGCTGCTGCTGAGTCACCACGTCCTCCTTTCATCCGCTGTGGAGAGCAATTCCTGCCGGGGACCCTGCGGCTGGCGGTTGGCAGGGCGGGAAGAATGGCGCGGCCGCGGCGCTCCGGCGGGAAGGCGGCGGGACCAGGATTGTCTCGGACCTGCTGTTCCGCCAGCTGCACCCACCGCTGGAGAAACAGCCAGCAATGAGTTGTGGGTGTGTGTTTACATCCTAAAGATCCAAGGTGTGCCTTGTGGGCTTTTGCACTGTATTTTAACACACGTTCAGACTGTAGCATTTCTACTTTTTCTTTTTCATTTCACCAGAAATAACCTCTGCTGCTTTGATGCTTTGCATTTGACCAGCAAGCCAGGTTTTTTCTGCTGCCTCCCCTTGGATGTGGCGTTGCACCTCATGTTTGCACAGACTCCGGCAGTTTTTACACAATTTACTGGCAGACAGACTTTCTGGACATTTATACACTCTTTACCATTCCACCTGGCAGCTGGGACGTGGGCTGGGTGCCTCCATCCCAGCTCCCCCTCTTCGCTCTGAGGGCTCAGCCACCCCCCGAGGAGGTGACGGACCATTTTTGCTGTTTTTTTCAGGAGATATATAGCACTATTCAGGGGAGTGCATGCAATTGTTCCCCGCACTCATCGAGGGGAGTTTTCCTTTTGGCTCTGGCTGCCCTTTGAATGAGGGGGTGAGTGTTAGCAGAAAGAGCACAGATTGCTATAAAAAAAAGAGATGGCTCTGCTGTACAGGGGAAAAAACCCTTCCCAATCACACCTGCCCAGTATGGAAAAGTACAAGAGGCACTGGGTGCTGACCCTGGACAGGGATCTTCTCTCTTATATGCATAGGACAAGTTCCATTCTAGCAGGTGTCCCCATAAAACACGGGCAGGCAATCATGGCCAATGTCACACACAGAAAACACAGTACCCTGGCTGTGCATCGCCCCTCGCAGCAGCCAGTGCTTGGGCACAGCTGTTTGCAGCGTGATAAGGTGGGTTATGAAACGCGCTGAAGTTGTCGAACAAAAGAGGCCTTTTTGGGCTGTTTCAGCTCGTTTCCAGGGCCTGCGGTGGTTTGACAAGGGGAAGATGGATGGGAACGGGCTGGTCCCTTCGCATGGCAGGAGCCTTGCCTCAGAGCAGCACGAGACGGCGGGAGGCCGGGACTGTCTGTACTGATAAAACCAGCTCCCTGCTCTGGGCTTGACGTGGTTTATGGGGATGCAGAGCCCCATAACTGCCCCAGTGTGTGATAAACACAGGCTGCTCCAGGCTGGACGTGGTTTGTGAGGATGCAGAGCCCCATAACTGCCCCAGTGTGTGATAAACACAGGCTGCTCCAGGCTGGACGTGGTTTGTGAGGATGCAGAGCCCCATAACTGCCCCAGTGTGTGATAAACCCAGCCATCCCCACACAGAAGGGAGAAGATGGCAGCGTCCCTGTGGTGGCGGGCTTTCTGGAAAATGCATGCAGGACTGGGGTAGAATAACCTGCACTCCTGCAAGTGCCTACGTTTCCATAATTCATATTCAATTTTCTATCATTTCATTTCGCTGGCCCAAACCCCTGTAATCTTCCTCCAGGCCTTGATTCTCCCCCGAGGTGTGTGGCAGAGCAGCTCTGGGCCTGGCCGCCCCCACAGCTTGGCAGGGGGTAAGCAGGGTGGCTTTGGACACCCCCCCCCCAGGATCCCGTCTCCCGTGGGGACGCCGCTGACACTGGGGTTGGAGTAGCGGGGATGGCGGGCTTGGGAAGCCAGGCCTGCCCTGACAGAAAGGGGGTGCCATATCGGGACCCGCCACACCGGGACACACCACACCATCCCAACATGGCGGCGCAGCCGGGCCGCCACTCCCAACATGGCCGTTACGAGGGACACTGCGCATGCGCCCCTTCTCCTTGGGGACAACTACGCATGCGCATGGCGGCCGCTGCCTTTCCGTCCCTTTTTTAGGCGGCGGCCACTCCGCAGGTGGCGGTCGGCCTCGCCGCGCATGCGCCCTGTGTGCCGCCGCTCCCAAGATGGTGCTGTGGCAGTAACTGCGGGGCGGAAGCGGGTGTCCACGGTGGGACTGAACGGCGGAGTGTGGCTCCGGCGCCCCGCGGCAGGATGATCCCCACCGAGGAGGTGTCGGCCCGCAGGAGGGAGATCGAGGACAAGCTCAAGCAGGTGGGACTGGGCAAAGGGACCCGCTGCGGACCCGGACGGGGTCTGGGCCTGGGCCCGCACCTGCAGCCCCAGGACGTTGCCTAGGAGACGGGGCTGGGAGCTGTCCTGGAGGTCCCCACCGGGCCTGGGGGCGTCCCGACATCCCCTAAAGGACTGGTCACCCCGCTCCGGGCCTGGCAGCATCCCCAGGTCCCCTTCAGGGCCTAGGCCCTCGGCTTTCAGGGCCAAGGAGTGTCTCTGCCCCCCTCTTAGGGCCTGCCCCCCCCCCCTTAGGGCCTGGGGCCGGCTCTTAGGTCCTGGTAGCTTCTGGGGGCTCTCCCTTCGGGTCCTTATGTCTGGCCTGAGAGGCTGCTATTCTTTCTCCTGTCTCTGAGCTTTGATGGCTTGAAAACAGCCCTTGGTGGTTGCTTTGTGTTGGCCACTTGAGCTCACAGCTGTGTGTGGGATTTGGATGATGCCTGTGCAACACCTGTGTTGTGCTGTGGCAGGGAAATCTGTGGTCTGAGTCTGTGTGCCTCTGTGGTGAAGTTGTTAATTTTATATAGTGCTGTGACTTCAGTGTGCTCATGGTATCGAAGGGAAACGAGTAATCTATAAAAACCTCACTTGTTACGTTATGTGTTGCTCACCTTGGATTAGTTGCCCTGATTTCTGTTAAGAGGCGGCATATTTAAATGCAGCCTCAAGCATATTAAAATGTGGCCTCAGCATCAGACCAAACAAGGTTTACTGCAGTGTTTACTAGGACTTGTAAAAACCTAAATGTAATGTTTAGTGAATTAAATGCTTTGTGTTCCAAATTGAAGACTGTTTTTTCATCCTGCTGACAGGAGGAAGAAACTCTGTCCTTTATCAAAGAGAGCCTTGAGAAGAGTGACCAGCTTACAAAGAACATGGTAAGGAGGTCCTTGAAGCTCAGCCTTAATGTTGGGCCTGGGTTTACTTAGCAGAATCTGTTCAAGGCTGTCCTTGTGCCATCTGAGGAATGTAGTGTAATGAACTGCTTGCTCTGCGTGGCTGGGCAAAGGGGAAAACTGATGAATGGTTCAATCCTAAGCTTCTCTCCTGGGGAGATGAGGGCTCAAATGAGCTGTTGACCATGTCTCTTTGTGGTCTGTCCCCTCTCTCGGGAGGAGGTATTAATAGACCCCAGGCTAGTTTGTGCAACAGCATCATATTGTTGCTTCATAAAGTCAGGTCTCATTTGGAGTTTTATTTTGGGAGTGTTCTGTTTAAGAGGTAGAAAGTAATTATTGTGCTCTAATTGCTTGTAAGCCCTCAGCTAGTATAGTATGTACAGTTTTGGGCTCAGTGCTTTAAGAAAGTCATAGAGGCACCACCAGAGAAGTGTGGAAAACATAACATAGGAGTGAATCTTGAAAGAATTACATTTTAGCATGGAACATTATTTTCATGCTTTACAAACATTTAATTCAAGACTAGCCCACCTCTGTATGACAGGTGATCTGTTTTGTGATTCCTGATAGAAATTAGCACATAGAAGGATTAAACAGCCCACCTAGGGAGCCATGGCAAATTAGTAGCAGAGCCCAATAAGAGAAGCTGAAGGTCCCTGATTGCCCGGCTCTAACTACTCCCCTACTGCGTGGATCCATGTAGAAGGATGTCCTCAGCTCTCTGTTTCTCTCTTGGCATATAGGTTTCTATCCTCTCCTCGTTTGAAAGTCGTTTGATGAAGCTGGAGAACTCGATCATCCCTGTCCATAAACAGACAGAGAACCTGCAGCGCTTGCAGGAGAATGTGGAGAAGACCCTGTCCTGCTTGGATCACGTCATCAGTTACTACCATGTAGCGAAGGACACAGAGAAGATCATAAAGGAAGGGTGAGTTGAGCAGAGCTTCATCCTATTGAACTTTTGTGAGGGAGGTAGGGGAGCTGACTCCACACACTCACCATAGTGTTCCTTGCACCCTTCCCACACTCTTTCCCCACCATCAGTCCACAGTAAAGATGCCTGACTTGACCTTCAGCAATCCCCAGAAGGCAAAGTCTACTCAGACTCTGCACTGGTGTCTCTTCCGGGTTTTGTAGACATGCTGCCATGAATCTCATGGGCATTGGTGGCTTCTCTTCTTTCCTCCATCCTTTTCCCAATGGTTCTTCGTGCCCTGTTGATGTTGTCTCTGCATCCAGGATTAATCAGACCTGTCCTGGAGCCTGCTTTCAGTCTCTGGGAGGATGTTGTGATGGCCCTTCTCTGGGGTGGGATGTGCAGCTTCCTCCACATTACCATCCGGGCCTGATGGGGAGAGGAAGGCAAGGCTGAAAGTTGTGTGCTGTTCCATCATCAGTACTTCCACACTTGCTGCATGGATTGGGTGTTCTGCTGTGGCACTGAGTAGAGGCAAAAGGGAATCCCATGATCTCCTCCTAGTTGAAGAAAATGGAATTGAAACTTTCCTTGTTATTTTTATCCTGAGTTTGGTCTGGTGCTTTCTTGGTATCTTCTTTCTTTGCTTTTTGGGGCACTCACTGCTTTTTATTTTTGGTTTTATTTTCAGCCCCACTGGGAGGCTGGAGGAATACTTGAATTGCATGGACAAAATCCAGAAGGCAGTGGAATACTTCCAGGACAACAATCCAGACAGCCCGGAGCTGAACCGTGTGGTAGGTTGTGGGTCTGGAACCTGGCATGGGTGAGAGAGGGACAGATGTACCCCTGCTGTGTGCCCCCTTGCTGAGAGGTGCTGATGGGCTTGCTGCTTGGTGAAGAAGGTGTTTGGGCACAGCTGAAGAAACGATTCTTTTGGCTTCTGTTGAACTCTGCACTCAGCAGCTTTTCTGCTTGTGGTGTTTTGCTCTCTGTATGCATTGTGCCAGTAGGACTTCTGAAGGGGTATGTTGCATGTGTATTGGAGTTGATTGAACCTCCTCCTGAGTCGCTCTTGTCAGTCCTTCAACTGCTTGAGCAGAATGTGAGATCTGTTTAAATCCCACTTGAAGACTGAGCAACTCCCAAGCGTTTCTTTTTTTATTTAATTCTCTTTAAAAGTCTCTTGGTTACAGGCATTGTTGGAGTTTGAAGCATGCAGTACTTGACAGTGGTTAGAAAAGCTGCAGAAAGTGCGTTCTCGTGCGGAAACACATGTGTGTGACAGATTACAGAAGCCCTGTGCTGCTTCTGTTCTTCTGCTGTTTTGTACTAGAAATCCCTCTTTGAGAGGGGCAAGGAGTCCCTGGAATCAGAGTTTCGCAGCTTGATGACACGACACACCAAGCCGGTCCCACCCATCCTCATCTTGGACCTGATCAGCGGGGACGATGAAATGGAGACGCAGGAGGAGATGTCTCTGGAGCACCTCCCGGAGAGTGTCCTGCATGATATCATCCGCATTTCTGGCTGGCTGGTGGAAAACGGCAGGAATCAAGGTTGGTAGCGCTGCGTGTCGTTCCCTTGGAGAGCACTCACCTGATACATAACTACAACTACTCAACCACATTTGGTTGAGAGCAAAAGTAGGGTGTTCAGGGTTGTGTGTGACTCTGCACAGCTTGGCTTGTAGATAACACACCTTCAGCCACGAAGCCTCTGCTTAGGTGTTGCTGTGGCTAACAAACCATGGGTCACACTGCTGTTGGTACATAGCAGCGCTGGCAAAACTAGTGACTGCCTTACTGGTACCTTTTTGTGAGTAGTTCAGTTTCCTTTCAGTCACCTTCCTGCATTTTTTACAGTGTTTGTGGTGAGACTGAAATGTGATTTGTCAGTTGAACACAATGATCTCACGGTGGATATGAGGAGAAAAAGAGCTGTGTAAATAAAACACAATTTATCTTAATGTATAGTCTGTCCTATAGCAGAAATCCATTTGACTTGCCTCTGTAATGCCTTCTCATGGAGCTGCAACTATCTAGTGCTCAGGTATTATCAATGTGAAAAGCACTGGTCGCTTATTCCCATTTGGGAACTATTCACGAACAGAACTTTTTGTATTAAATGTGACCTATGGTGCGGGGAAAGCAGCACAGAATACTTTCTTCAGTTGGCACATGACTCTTCTTTCTGAGTTCTGCTGTCCTGCAGCATCAAAATCTACCTACAACTTTATGCTCTTTTATTAACTTTTCCTTTGGGAGTGAATAACTTTGTGGACCTGTTACAGGAAACATGTACTTTCACATACATATAGCTACTGGAATCACCCCCCACCTCAATGATTTACTTCTGAGTGGGGATTACTGTGCTTACAAAGTATGATGAACATCTTTAAAAGCTTCTTAAGAATTTTTCCATGATCAAAGGCAACTCAAGCATATATAGCGTATTTCATTAGTCACTTTGTATTCTGATTTTAAATTATGAACACCTCATTTAGTTCCTGAGTGCTCTGAATCCTAAGAAGTGTGTGAAGTCTCTCTTGCTAGCAACTGAGCACTTGAATAGACAATGCCTTGCACAAATGTCTCCCATCAGTTGCACAACTGATATGCTCTTGGTAGCGGCGCACAGACTTAATGTCGTATGTGGTGGGGGGGCTGGAATGAATACTGCTGGGGGAGGAGGAGGAAGTTTTTGAAGAAAATAGGAGAGGGAGGGAAAAGCTTACTTGGGGTCCCATGTCAATGCTGGTGAGTGCCCTCAGGGGCACGGAGTGTTTCAGGAAAAGTTTGTTTTACCCTATAGTGTTCCCTGTTTGCTTATAATCTTGTTTCTACCTTTTCTCCTTAGATTTCATGACTGTTTACTTCCAAATCCGCTCTGTCCAGCTTGACCGCTCCATCAAGGGGCTGAAAGATCATTTCCGTAAGAACAGCTCCTCCACCGGGGTGCCGTATTCCCCTGCCATTCAGAACAAAAGGAAGGACACCCCCACCAAAAAGCCAGTCAAGAGACCAGGTGAGTCCCTGAAGTGGGGGGATAACTGTCCTGTGTATCCTCTTGCCTGGGTATCAAACGCATATCTGCAGGCCTTCTCACTGCTGAGGTAGCCCCTGTGTCTAAAATGTACTTTTAGGACAGGAGCAGGGGTGAGATTTTCTTCTCTGCCCTGGATTCAGCATTGAGACATTTTCTGTCTCTGTTAAGTCATCAGCTCTGTTCTCTGGGCAATGTAAAGGGAGGAGAGGGATCCTGTATACAGGGAGAGAAAAGGCCATTGCCTTAACAAAGGAGATAAGTAAAAAGAGACCTGAGAGGGCTACAAAACGATATGATCTGAGAACACCTGTCCTCAGCCTTGGAATATGGAGTATAGACTGTGCCACAGCAAGATAGAAAACTCGAATCTGATAAAACACATGACTAGTTATGAGTAAATTATTATTGTGCTAGGAAACAAAGAACTTGTCAGGAGTTGAGATGGGGACTAGGTAGGTGCCTACAGAAATGAGATCTAGAGTTGTCTGAATTTTGGAAGGGCTGTTAAAGCTTTTGCCTTGGCCTGCCTTTGGAAGAGCAATGAATGTGGCTGGTGGCTTATTCCACCTCTGCTCATAATGGAGTTTTGCTGCATTTTCTGTAGCTGGTGAAGGCTGGTCACTCTGGTGTGCAGAGCTGGAGTTCACATCTCTGAAATGTGCCATCTAGTGGGAGCACGGCCAGAAGGAGGGCTAGCAAAACTTAGCATGTACCTCCCACAGCAGTGCAGTGATATTGTGCCTTTGTGTGTCACAGCACCCTGTTGTCTCCTCTGTAATAGTGATGAAAGTCAGAAAAGTTCATATTTCTGTGGGTTTATCCAGCTAATACTCTCCCACCCTAATATTTTTTCCTGTGTTGTCCAAATATTCATACTGGGTTCAGGAAAATAATAAGGAATGTGGGTAGGGACTGGGGATGGATGGGATGGGTAAAGGGAGGAAAAGAAATGCCCATTTTAACTGTGTTGTGTTTATTTTTATAATCCTGATGTGAATGCAGTCCTCATCCCAGGTAATGTGCGTCTATGTGTGCGTGTGCTGGCCCTGGTGCTCGCTCTCTTCACTTCTGTGTGTGGAGAGGCTTTGCTGGGCCTCCTCTTGCTAAAGCAGGGGGTGTGCCTGGGATATTTGGAGAGGGAGGGCTGCCTGGAAAATGCTGTGACATCCAGACATCACCCCTCTGGTCTTTTAAAATCAATCTGTGCTATTGCTGTCCTGCCCTAGAGCTGTTTCTGAAAGCTGATGTGCAAGTTGCAGTTGGTGAATGCAGTTAGTCTGCAAATTTTGGTGGATTTTTTCCTGTGAGCAGAAAGAAACCCATGGGGGTGTCTCACACCACACTTAGCTTTTCTCTGGAGTCTGGCAGGTAGTTATTCACCTAAGAATTTGCCGTCAGTGTTGGGAGACCCGCAGAGGACAATATCCTCCTGCTAAGAAGAACTAGCTATGCTGCAGATGGTAGAAAAACAGTGTTTAAAACTGCTCTGAAGCATGATGGCAGTCATTTGTGCTTAGCTCATGAAGAGTGGCTCCTGCCCAACAGCATTACAATAGGTAAAAAATTTTTTTTTTTGTGGTTCAATATCTCTGTACTGGAAAGATGCCAGATGGGCATCTGTAATTGAGCCACAGGGAACTCAGGTTGTGGATGCTTCAAATTTGGTCCACAGTTCTCAGTTATCATCTGATACTGGAAAGATCCCTGGGTTTTGACTGCAGTGAAGTCAGCATGGTCAGCAAATCTTTCTGAGCAGCCTGCCAAATGGTAACATCTCCCATGCACTCTTGGTAAATAGAGAGCTTTTTTTCATGGACAGATTAAGAAAAATCACTGGGACTTTTTTTAATGAGTCTTAGATCTTGGATGCTCGTATAGAGAGTACAGAAAGGAGCCCACACATTTGAGAGCACAAGCATTTGTTCCCTACAAACAGGGCTTCTCCAAAATGGATGCATTTGGGCATCCGAAATTACTTGTCATGGTGAATGTCTTGGCTGTAGATTTGTCAGGAAACTTTCACCTCTTTTTGCCCAGTTTAATTGGAGTTTATGAGATGGGCCAGGTGGAAGGCACAGAGCACGGTCTGAATGCACTTACAGAGCTGACAGTGTATGAAGGAAAGAGCATTTCAAATGATCTATTGGGGTATTGTTAATCTCAAGAAAAAGTAGTGGCTAATTTGTGCCCAATCTTCTGTGAACAAGGGCAGAGAACCAGACAGTAGCTCTTGAAGGGCAGGGGTGTTTAAATCTCATACAGCAGCCATCTCTTATGGCCGCTGAATTGTACTGAAGTGAAACTAAAAATGGAGGAAAAAAAAAATAGCCTTTGAGCAGAGTTTCACATTTTTTTTTTCTGTGGTTCCATCAGCTTTCAAGAACAGCTCCTGAGGTGGAGGTCTTACACCCTCTTTGCACTGGCACAGTGGCCCTCTTCACAGCAATATTAATCTGGTGGTGTTTGATTCCCCTGGTTTTAGCCTTTGTTCAATTATGGACAAAGAAATTTTTTCCTGTGCTATTGCTTCAGTAAGTAAAGTCAAGTTCTGCCAGTTTGGGTTTCAGACAAGGGATTTTTCTCATGATTCCAACAAGTGAGTTAATTTTCTTAGTCCTTAAGGAAGAATATCCCAGTGCACACCCCAATGCACACTTTAACCTGTTGCAAGGGATAAATAACAAACTAAATCTGTGCTAACTAAACAAGTGCTATAACTTGTTTACCTGCAAAGTGCAAGAGAGGCTACAGCTAAAGGAAAGGTGAGGTATTAGGGACAGGGTAAGAAGGCAGAGACAGACAACCCTCCCTGCTCTCCCCAGGTACTATGTTGGATTCTGGAGAACATGTTCCATATCCATGTGTTGTTTCAGAGGGTTTTCATCTCTCTGTTATTGTTTTATTTGTTGGTGTACCCTGTACCGTCTGCCGATGTTACAGCCTGCACTTGAAAATTTGACTGGTGGAGACCCTTCTAAAGCAGGGTCACTGCCTCTTAACTGAAACTTGCCAAGTCAAATTGAACTGAGGAAGCAGTCTGTGGGCTTTTTTAAAGTAGTTTGCTGTTTGAAATGTCAGCAGTCTGTCTCAGAGGGCAAGTGTATTCAGATTCTGAAATCATCCTGCTGCGAATACATGCACAGAAAATATTGTTTCGTTGTGATGCCTGTAGACCCAGTGTTGTTTTGTTGGCTTGAGAGCAGTAAGTAGCTCAGAAGCTCTGCATTGCCAGGGAAGGGTAGGGCCAGAAGATGCCCGTAGGGGCACCCAGCCTCGCTGCCTACAAATAAAAGCCAGAGAGCTTTAGCCAATTTATGGAGACTCTGGCAGCTGGTACTTAAGAAAAGAGGATGTGTTTCCCTTCTGCTTGGTTAGAAAACTGTCTAATGGAAGAGAGAAACAGGAGAACAATGTGGAATTGGAAAACTGTGCCTCATGTATGCCCAAAAGCCGCTTTATTTAACAATTGGGCCGCAGGGGTGAAAGTTTCAGGTGTGTTTTGACTTGGTTTTTTTGCGGGGCTCTTTTCAAGCTATAGGGAGCCCTTTTCCAGTTTACTTAATGCTCCAGTTTACCTAGTGGTGAGGTGCTACCTGAAGGCAGGCTGTGGAGTCTTTGTGTGGCAGAATAAAGAGCCAGTTCCTCCTTCCCGCTTGCCATATTGATCACTGCCTAGCTTGAATGTGATGTTTTCATTAGTAGCTGAAACGCAATCCCATTTAGTTTGCGAGCTGCCTAATAGGGGAAAACAATAATGGAACAAAAGCATTTGGCTTCCGCTAGAATCTATTAAAGCCTGATTACAATGCTAAGTAAGAGGGATACAGCAGCACTGAAGTGATGCCTGTGAACACTTGGTGTGTGGCAGTGTAAACACAGGTAATTGTTTATGCAACTAAAATGCAGCAGAGGCGTTTCAGCTCTCATCTGAGAAGAAAGTGTCAGAGGTGGGCAGTGGAGATGTGCACTGCATACCTGTGAAGTGAGATCCTGTTGACAGCAGCTGCAGTTGTACTGTCTGCTTGGTTTTCACACCAGTTCACCATCTTTATCTCCCCCCCTACCCCCAGGGATACTTGAAAGTGGGAAAGATGACAGAACTGGTAGAACAGTACCTGGGTTGAGCTGCTCTGCATCAGCTGGGCCATGGTAACAGCAGTAAGAAAGAGCTTAGTGCATACCTCCAGAGCTTGCTACAGCCCTGCCTCCTCAGAGAAACCTGCTGATGTGCGCATGCTCTTGAGGTTTCTGAAAGTAGCTAAGAATAAAGTGAAAGTGTTTGGTGTGAAGAGCATAGGGAAGCTTGGAAGAAGAGGCATAGCCCTCCCATTTCTTCATATGGTAGAAGCTAGGAGCAAATGCATCAGCACAGCAAGGGTGTAAGTCTTCCCACCTGGTGTGGGTCTAGAGGGGAGAAGTTTCCTGCTAGAAGAATGCTTTATGGATATGATTTTTTTTTTTTCCTTTACTAAGTGGTTGAGAACTCTTTGAACTGGTAGAAGAGAAATGTTGCTGGTAAAACATCACACTTCAAGAACTATGTTCTGTTATTTAGTAAGTGCACCAGGTTAAGGCAGCTTGGTAATTCGGTGGGAACTTCTCTCTTCTGTTCTCCCCCATTAGAGATGCGCTGTCTGGGGCACTTGAAGCTTCCTTCCCCCTGCCATATGTCCCTTCATGGGATGAAGCTGCCCTGCACCCTAGGATGCTGTTCTGCAGCAGTCTGTACATGGGCTTCCCCTCAGGATAGCAGTCCTCAGCATTTGGGCAGCCAACGCTCATTTCCAGGCTGCACTGTGGCTTACAGTTACTGGTGGAAGTAGGGATTTTCTGCATGTTTGAAGTATTTATTGCTTTAAAGCAGAAGAACAATTCTTAATTTTGGCAGCAGCATTTTTGTTTCGTGGATCCTTCTTCATTTACTTAGCCTAGCTCTGTTTCATCTGGGTCTCCTATAGAAACTCCTTCTACCTTCCCAAAACTTTCTGTTCCCTGTTGTGCAGGCAACAGCAAAGCTCTGCTGTGAGAGGGTGTCCATGTGCTTGTGATAATTGTAGCTTGTTGCATGACGACTAACCTTTTAATGTGGAAACAGTGCTTAGTCTTCAGTTGTCACATTAATGCTTTGTTTTGTGCTTTCTAGCTGTATATCCAGCGTTGGCTTTTGTTCAGTTCTGTCTGGTTTTTGTGTGTGTTAAGTATAAATCTTTTAACCTAGTGTTATTTTTTTTTTCCATGGTTTTAATTGATTTGCAGTTCCTTAGAAGAGAAGTGTCTTGGGGATTAGAGTGACTTAATGCGAGTTAGACATGGGTGGGCAGCATCCGTTATTGTATGATTCCTGTGATGGGAATTGCTGCTGCAATTGCTCTCTCGAGCTCAGAGGTTGTCACCCTTTTATCGCTTCCTGTGACACCAGAGATCATTCCTTGTCTTGGCTGTGGGGCTCCTGATGGGTCTATATTGAGCATGCTCAGAAAATACCCCTCTGAAAGGCACCTCTTTCCGCAGCTCTAACCAAGAGGCTGCGACTGTGGCTCTGGGGAGCAGGCAATGCGTTGCTGGACAGGAATTGTCTGTACCGCAAAGTCCTGCTTCCACAGCTGAGGGAAAGCAACAAACCTTTCCCATTTCGATGCAGAGTAACGAGTTAAACTCATTACAGGGAAGGGTGCTTTGTTGCTTCCCTTCTCTGATCATGTTTTCTCACCCAGCCACATCACCTCACCAAACTGATTTGAGCTCTCCCTGATTCTGTAACCCTGGCTGGAATTCATGCCCCCACCCTCAAAGCAGAGAAACAGTCTGGAAATGCCATTGTGTCTGCGCACTTGGACATGAGTTTGGGGTTCACGTTCCTGTACTGAGCATGCTCATTGGTGCCCAGCATCCTCTTGCTGGGCCCAGGTGACTTGCTGGTGGAGGGCTGGTGTTCTGGGTTTGTTTTCTTTCACTCATTTTCTAGGTCTTCTTGTCTCTTCTCTCTGGCTCTGGTGACAGGCACGATCCGTAAGGCTCAGAACCTTCTGAAACAGTACTCTCAGCATGGTCTAGATGGGAAAAAGGGGGCCTCTAACCTCATTCCTATGGAAGGTAATCACAGCTCTAGCTATTTCACCCGCGACTTTCTCTGTGTATCAGCCTTGCTTTTCCAGGTGGGACTTCCATTAGCCTAGTGCTTGGTGGACAGCATTGGGTAGGTACAGCTGACCTTGGAGAACCAAGGAGATGCTGGAGGGCCAAATTATTTTTCTGAATTTAGTGTCTGAATTTCAAAGTCTCCATAAACATGAGTACAGGTGGAGAGGAATGTTACCTTAAAGCAGTTGACCCACCGTAGCCACCTGGCTAATGGAAGCTCTGCTCTGATGACATCTGCTTGTGATGTTTCTGTTTTCTTTTCTTTTTGCCTGGACTTTGAGACACATCCAGTTTCCTAGTGACCTTTCCAAACCTGATGTTGAAGTGTAAGACCACAGCTAGCTCAGTGCATTGTGCCTGTACATCTTCTCTGTGGAGACCTTCCTACATGGTCATCTTCTGTATTTTGGTCTCCTCTGCTCATACCAGGTAAGGGAGAAGAGGTCACTTGCTTCAAAGCATCTGTAAGACCTTTCTGCCTCCTGCTATGTATGCATCCAAAGTAGATCTCTTAAGCACCTACGTTGTAGTCTACTGAATCCCAGATGGTGACTAACATCACTCATTTGGGGGGAAAAATTCTCATGCTGAGCAGGAGATGGGCTTTGAGTTTGGATTTGTAATGGCTGAGGTACAAATTGGGCTTCTGGTGCCTGCGGTCCCATTCAGAACTTATGGCAGGAGGTTCAAGGGACTCCTGTGGCCCAACAAATGACTGAACTCACACTTCTCATCAGGTTTCAAAGGTTCGCTACTGCTACATAGCCCAACAAAGGGATTTGGTCAGGTAGCATTCCTGGGACTCTGTAGGGAAAAAAGCGTCCATCAGATCAAATAAGCCAAGCTTGAAGCAGCTTCCAGCCAGTGTGAGCATCCGTGCTGTAACCACCCTGGATAAATTGCGCCTTCTGTTTGTGCCGGCTGACATCTCACTAGGTCATGAGCATGATTTACGAGTTAAACACCTTTCCGATACCCTGAGCGACAAGCATGGTCCGGCTGCTGGTAAGTACCGTGTTGTCACTTCATAACAAGCTGGCTAACATCCCTTCTTTTCAGCATGTTTCACAGTAGTTTTGTAGCCAGTGGCTGTTCGTCTACGTGGGCAGTCCTGGAGCATGGGCCTTCTCTGGCTAAAAAGCTCTGGCTCTTCTCAGTAGAATTCACTCCTACTAATCACACACCCCCCCAAGTCCTCAAACAGGGAACCCCAACTTTGTCGAACAAAGGACTGGCAGCCACCATGCTGAGGGGCACTTTCCTGTATGCAGCTACTGGCTTGTTTGGTGCTGAAGTGAAGCAAACATGAAAGCAGTCACATGTGGCATGCAATAGAGTGGGCCACTCTCCACCATAGGCAGTCTGTAAAACCACATGACGTTTGTGTGTCCCCTGCTGACCGTCACTTTTCAAAGATCAACCTGAGGCACCTGTCAGTGTAGGGAAGAATTGGTTCTTTCTCTGTCAAAAGGTGCAGATGTTGCTGGGAGGAGAGAAGCAGCAGCCCATAGCCTAGAGAAGGCCTCTCTGTGTAATCTTACTGTCTCGTAGTGGTTACTACAGGGGTCTGAGTAATGCAGGATTGTGTGAGTCTGTTTATGTCTGTCTTGCTGACACTTCCAGCTAGTGGTTGGCATGAGTTGGTGTGGCCCTTTGTATCATACTGGCACTTCTCATGCCTACCACATAGGTTCTTTGATGGATCTTTGTCTGAGACATTCATATGCTCCGACTCGAATATTTGCATTTGTGTGCAGCATTGTGTAACAGATAGCTCACCTAGCTGTGCTGATATTCCTGCTTCATAGGATTTAAATGTTCATCTGCCTGTTTTTTATCTTCTGTTTCTGCCTGTGGGAAGAGGCTGCCTTCCAGGACAGCCTTGATTTCCCAGAAATGTTGATGCAAAATGGCAGTTCTTCATCTGCATGACGGATGGAGATAAGGAGTTCTAAAAATACAAGCAGAGATGTTGAATAATTCACCTCAGACCTTCCTGAGTTTAGTACTTGGTGTTCAAGCCCTTGATTAAATTTAGTCTGTATCCCAGAAGAGCTCCAAACTTGCCTTCTGTCATAAGGCCGGAAAGAGCTGGTGTCCTGATGTGCCCATTTCCTGAACTGCAGATGACTTTCCCTCCTGCAGGATGTGCATAGCTTCCCATGCACAAACCAGGGTGCGGTTTCGGTGAGAAGATTATTGTTCTCACGCAAGGATGGGTGTAAAGCCAGAACCGCCTTTTCCAGAAGAACCTCGTGCTCCTTGTGTACACCGAGGCCTTGGAATGAGCAGAGCTGCTGGAAGCTCAGTGTGAATTTTGTTCTCTCTTAAAACCATCTTGCCCTTTCAGGGAGGGATGACGTCTTCGACATCGAGATTGACGCATACATTCACTGCGTTAGTGCCTTTGTCAAACTGGCCCAGAGTGAATACCAGCTCCTGACAGAAATTGTCCCAGAGCACCACCAGAAGAAGACTTTTGATTCTCTCATCCAGGTCAGTTGAGCCTCTCTGCTTGGTTTCCCTTGTAATGGATACACAAAAAGTCTTTTTCCATTCCCCTTCATTGTGAGGATGTGGATTCCACCACCTGCTATGGGTGCCCAAGAGCACCACCGGTTCTAGGGTCATCCTCCAGGGCCTGTGTAGGGAACCAGGGCATGCACAGGCCCTGGAGAACATGTGTTCAGAGTCGCTCACTGGGTACTGCAAATGACCCATGAGCTAAATTGGCATCCTTAATGGGTATCCCGCACTTAGCAGCGTGTGCTGCCTAGGCAAAAATCATGCTGCTTTCTTCTGACTCTCTGGCTTTGTTGCAGGAGTCATTAGATAACTTGATCATGGAGGGGGATAACATAGTCTCAGCTGCCCGGAAAGCCATCATCCGACATGACTATTCGGCTGTGCTCACAATCTTCCCCATCCTTAAGCATCTGAAGCAGATGAAGCCAGAATTTGACCAGGTCTTGCAGGTAAATGTGATGGAATTGGAGAGGGTCTTGTGGTTTGGATTGTCTGGAGAAATCTTTGAAAGGGATGATCCCACTGGCTTTTAAAAAAGCCACGCTGCTTCTGTCCTCCACAGCATGGAATAGAAACGGCACAAATACAGTTTGCTCCTTTCTGTGATGCTGGACCAGCATCTCTCAGCAGCTGTTCACTTCAGTCATGACCTGGTGATGGACTGTCTGCATTACTCTGCTGTATATGTGGCCTCTGAGGTGTTGCAGCTCTGATACTATTGAGCTTAGTTTATACTGTGCTCACTGACATATGGAAGATCAGCTGCTCTGAGGAGAGCCTGCTGCTAAAGCAGAAACTGCTGCCTGAGTGTTCATACCC
Organism: Stercorarius parasiticus; assembly: GCA_013396915.1. Taxonomy (NCBI): domain Eukaryota; kingdom Metazoa; phylum Chordata; class Aves; order Charadriiformes; family Stercorariidae; genus Stercorarius; species Stercorarius parasiticus. Next base: position 54,893 of record VWZL01003733.1, read on the forward strand.
CTTTCAAGGAGTCTCACACACGGCACCCAAATCTTTAACTGCTCAGACCAGGGTCCCTTCACAGCAGGTGACCTCAGCGGGCCGGTGGGTGCCCCTTTTGACTCCTCATACATACGCTTACTCTCGGGCATGCTCCCTCCTTCAGGCTTGAACTTAGGTTTCCAGCAGCAGAATCTCAGGTGTCACATTATTTTTATTTTATAAGTACTTTAATTCAAAGGTCCAGCAGCAGGGTCAGACAGGGCTGGGTTCCTCCAAAAAGGGAGGGTTGTTGACCAAAGAAATCCCTGGGCAATGGTCAGGTACTGCATAAGAGGAAGCATGGGAGGTGGCAAGTCCTGGTCACTGTTAGGGTCACAACATCTTCCCTTCCTGGCTGGCTGAAGAATGCAGGATTCAATGTGGTGTTGATGGTGCTGTAAATACTCTCCTGGCACATGGGGAATTGAGAATAAAATGCTGGGATGAGGGATCAGGGACGGTAGGTGCTGAGTGAAAGTTCAGATACTGTTTGTTTTCCTTCTCTGATCTGTTACGGCACTATTCCAGGGAACCGCAGCAGGCACTAAGAACAAACTACCGGGGCTGATCACTTCCATGGAGACCACTGGTGCAAAGGCACTTGAAGAGTTTGCAGACAACATTAAGGTAGAATTCTCCTCAATGTTCTCGCTAGCAAGACCAGCAGGCTCGGAAGAGGGGGTTTCTGAGCAGTTTAACTTTCCACGAGAGCACGTTGTTTCTGAGTCAGCAGGCCTGATCCAGCCGGCCTGTGCCTGCTGGCTTGCTTTGGACAGTCAGCTGCAAATACTGAATGCTGGGTGCTGATTTCAAATACAGGAGGCCTATGCTTAAGACCCTTAAGTGGCATACTCCAAATAATTTGATGTGAGCTTCCAGGCCTCTGCGGATATCAAGTCAATCTCAGAATTTAATCCTATTTAAAAAGAAAGGAAAATTGCTGACTTGAAAAGCTTTGGAGGACTGGGGTTAAACTGTCCCTGTGTAAGGTGGGCTTGGTGAACGTGTTGCCTGGTAGGTGAACTGAACTTTTGATGGTCACATGCTGAACAAACTCCTGTGGTCCTGAGCTGCCTATGCGCAGGAGCTGTGGTTTCTGAGCACCAGGAGATGGCACTGTGAGAGCCAGGTCTGAGGTTGTTGAGAGAGGCTGCATAAACAAGCCTACAGCTCATTTAAAGCAGCAGATGTATTGTACATGCCTTCAATTTCCTTACATGCTTGCCTTATGTCTCTATCTTCTCTTCGTAGAATGATCCCGACAAGGAATATAACATGCCAAAAGATGGGACAGTTCACGAACTCACCAGCAACGTACGTGATGATTTGAACCATCTTTTGTCAGAAACAGCCTCTGAAGAGGTTTTAGGAAGAGCAATAGGGAAATTTATTTTCTTAAGTTAAGCTGTCTTGAAGGGCAATTAATTGTCTTCTGTGGATTAGCTAGTTACCCTTGCTAAGCCAGGATGTGACTGTGGGGGTAAAACGCAGCAACTCAAAGGACTGTAGTGGTGTGTTTCTTGAAGGCTTTTAAGTGTGGAGGGACAAGTTGTCTTTCATGATCATTAATAGCAGAGCACAGGAGACGCAGTGTCGGTTGTTCATAACTTCCCTCCCTTGCTTCCAGGCTATCCTTTTCCTACAGCAATTGTTGGATTTCCAGGAGACGGCGGGTGCCATGCTGGCATCACAAGGTACATGCATGGGGCTTGTTTGGGCATGCGGTTCCTTCCCCAGATTGTCTGGACATCTTCCCTAAAAAGATCAAACCTCAGCATGCACTGTGAGCTCATTCTCCTCCTGTCCTTCACCCTGTGGTTTGTCTTGTCCTCCAAATCTGCCTTGACCACATAGTTGGTTATCTGGAGAACTCCAAGGGATGCAGAGAGTTTCCCTGCTGGCCTTCCACACTTGCTCCTATCAGGTACTCTTTCGATGGTTTTTGCTGATGTGCTCTGTGGTATCAAGAGAGGATGGCTTAGTCATTTAGCTTCAAATCTGACACTGGACTGCTCCTCTGTGACTGCACTGGAGTGAGGATGGTTGGTCCAGCTGAGTTAGCTTTAGTTTAGCTGTGTGTTGATGCGTTGCCGCTTTTCTCTGCCACATCCTCTGGTCAGAATATAACAGCAGCAGCAAGAATATTCTCCTCAGCATCTGGCCGTGGTCAGGCTGGGACTCCTGAGCTATTTGTGTGCCACATGCCCTAACAGAGAGCCAAGTTTTAGCTCTGCTCTCCAGGATGTTAAAGGGACTAGTTCCAGAAAGACATATGTGGATCAGAAGCTGAGAGCTGCTGCCTCGTGTAATGGGATGCTGCTGTGTATCAGAGCATGGTTCTTAGTTCTGTGCAGAGCAACAGCTCCAGCTCTCTAGTGAGCCTTTGGCCCTGGTAGAGCTCGTGTTTTCAAGTAGGTTGAAATAGAACAGGCTGGAACGGTGGGGAACTGAAGATTCAGGGCGCACAGGGACCTGAGGAGGCACAGGCCACTAGCTGGTGTTTGGAGAGAGGGTTAGGGAGCTCATTAGGAGCGGAGACTTTTATCTGCAATTCCTGCTTGGAAAATTCTGTCCATTCTAAATTTACTCGAGCTAGGATGTCTCTGCTTCTTGCCATGTCTCTAGCCACTGCCTTATGCCCTCTCCACTTGCATGCTTAGCGCCTCCTGGGTCTTGACTCTCTCTCTCTCCTTGGCCAAAGAGGTGGTCTGAGTGTTTTTTCTTGGAGAATCCGACTGTTTACCATGTTCTTCCCAGAGTGGCGATGTTAGCACTGTTGTTTCAAAGTCTTGACATGTTGTCGTGCAGTAGGAGCTGATTCAAAAGGTAGCATAGGCTTTTTTAATTTTTATATTGGTCATATAACAAAATGTGACCATATCCATGACACATAACCCATTTCTTTTTTAATTGTGTCTGTGTCATGGTTTTGGCCAATGGCCGGCAACAGATGCTCCCCCCTCACACCCCTTGTACACGGAGGGGAGGAGGAGAGATAAAGAGGTTTACGAGTTTAGAAGAAACTAAACTACTTTAATGAAATATTAATAATAAAAAGGAAAATAATTAAATAGAAACAGTATATACAAAACCATGTTAAGCTCCCAGGATGACATCACCAGCAGGCACTGGGGAAGTCCCAGACTGGACTTGGTGATGAGTGGGAACTGGGTTCCAGAGTTGGAGTCAGGAACACATGGATTGGGATCAAAGGCAGGTGAACAGACAGGGTCCTCCTTGGACATCAGCCGTTGAAGGAAGAGAGTTGCCCCTTTGATCCCTCAGCTTTTATACTGAGCATGGGGCAGATGGGATGGAATACCCCTGTTGGTCAATTTTGGGTCACCTGTCCTGTCTGCTCCTCCCCACAGGTGGGACCCCTCTATGGCTTTCCGTTTCTGACCCTTCTACGGGGCAAATAACGAAATTAGCTGACCTTGGTTGTTATAGCAATAAGTATAAGCAAGAGCCTCTCTGCATACCATTCCTTGGTATCACTCTGAATGAACCATTTTAGACACAATATGCGGTTAATTTCAGAGAGTTAGAAGAGGCCTAGCTAAGAAGTAAAATGACTGAACAGAAAGTTGGTTCTGTTTTACCTCAAGCCAGGACAGTCTGGTTGTCCCATCAGGTATAGAGGGACCCTGCTGTGTAAAGACAACTTAAGGAAAAATGCCTCTTTGCAGTATGTTCAATTATTAAAGCTTGAAGTCAGTGTAATTTTAACAGATCTGGTGACGTGGGCTGACATGTAGTGTTTCAGAGCCGTGCATGAAAAGACCCACAATCCAAGTATTGTAAATCTTGTTCTCTCCATCTGCAATCAGGCCGTAGGGACCATCTACTGCCAGATGTTCCCTGTTGTCTGCCAGTGTTATTCTCATGCAGAAACAGCTCTGTTGCTTGCTCCAAAAGCCAGCCCTGGCCTGACACGGGACACCTGTGCAGGGCACAGCTGTTCTGGGTGGGATGGCTTTGGTCAGGTTCTTGGGAAGGTTATATGAGCTGTGTGGTTCATTTCAAGGACCTCGCTGCTGGCAGGAGGGGAAGCTTTCCTTTACCTTGAAAGTGGATTTGAAATTATTTGGAATGAGGTGTCTTGCTAAATACAAACAACGTCCCTAGCAGGGGAAGGAAGTGAGACTCTGCCTTTCCTCTGTGATCTCCCCTCCATTTGTGGCCTTGGAGGGACTCCTGCCTGCTCTATTGTGTAGCTGTCTGGCTGCTTTGTGTTAATATCTGCTTTGTTCTCAAAGGGATGGTGGTCTCTAACCTGTCTTTTTGCACTTTGCATTTCTTTTTCTCTCTCCTCCCTCCCCTTTTCTCTCTGCTCTGCCTAATCTTTGTAGTTCTTGGGGACACATACAATATTCCTTTAGATCCCAGAGGTAAGCAGACTTACCCACATGTACCTGTTCATATTGCCTTGGGCTCTGGTGATGTATGTTAATTTTTTATCCTCCAGGAGTGGTAAATAAATTAACACGTAATTGAAAAGGGAAAAAGGGGAGGGTAAAGTAACTCTTGCCAGGGGGCTGGAGAGAATAGGGAGGGCTTGTCACCAGCAGACAATGAGGGGTGCCATATGAGCTGAAACAGGCTAAAGACACTCTCATGGCACTGAATCTCTTTGGCATGAGTAGTAAGTTGGCCCAGCTGGTATCGTGCTTTATCCCACGTGCACTCGGCTCCTTATTGTCCAACTCCCAGCAACAGGAGCCTCGAGGCCTTTCCCATGGGGTGCTTATGAACTCGGACCACCCGAGCTATGCCCAGCTGCCAAACTCTGGTGGGGGGAGGAGGAGATAGCTACCCGCCGTGTCCCATGGGACCCATGCCCACAAGCCTTTGAGGGCAGAAAGCCATCTCTCTTATGTGTAGACAGAGCAACATGTGCCAGCCCAGAGTCATTGCTTGCAAGGGCGGGCTCCCATGCTGGCGCAGTCCCTCATACAGAGCCAAGCAGGTCCTGTCAGCAACCATGGGGATGGCTGAAACTTTCCAGAGCCCTTCTGCTTGTTTCGATTACTGTTGTGTGCCTGATGCTAACGGCTCCAGCTCATTTGTTCTCTGATTGCAAATTCCTAGTGCTTACAAACCCTTCTCAGGTGGTGGGGGAAAGATGGGGAGAGGATGTGTTTAATGACTCAATTTCTGATCAAGTGGATGTCCTTTGAGCACTAGGAAGGAAAGGAGAGATTTCTGCCAGGGTGCTCAGCACTTGATGCAGATACAGTGATTGGGGGGGTGCAGAGCTTTTCCACACTCCCCCTGGATAAGCTGCTGACAATTGGCACTGAAGCAGGGAGCTAATTTCACTGTCGATGGGAGCCGTGCACTAATTCCATAGCAACGGGGACGAGGCTTGTTTGAATAGAGGCAGGCTGACCACACATAGCCCCCTTCCCCATGGCATGTTGGACTAGATGACCTTTAGAGGTCCCTTCCAACCCAATACATGCTGTGATTCTATGTTAACTGACCTAAGATGCTTTTCTTTTCAGAGACCAGCTCTTCAGCTAGTAGTTACAGTTCGGAGTTCAGCAGGCGGCTGCTGAGCACCTACATCTGTGAGTACTCTGCACACCTTCCCATTTCTGCCCCATCAGCTATCCTTCACTTAGCTCATTCCTGGGTGAAGAGCACAGGCTGTGTCTCTTACTCCATGTGATCTTTTCATGTTTGAGCTGGAGTCTGATGGGAGGGGAGGATGAAAGGATCAAACTGGGAATTTGACTATTACAGTTAGACAGGACAAAGCACAGAGCAGCAGGTCGCTGTGCTGCAGAGCTTTTTGTCATCAGCTGCCTTGAACCATTCTCACCCAGTGCTTTGCACCTTCAGCCCCACAGAGGCTCTCACCTGCCAAAGGGGCTCTGTAAAATCTTGATGCTGTGTTTAACAGTAAGACAGTGAGAAACTTTTTGTCCTCTGCTCTTCCCTCTTTAAGGCAAAGTGCTGGGCAACTTGCAGCTTAACCTTCTTAGTAAATCCAAGGTTTATGAAGACCCAGCTTTGAGTGCCATTTTTCTGCACAACAACTACAACTACATTCTGAAATCCCTGGAGAAGTAAGTGTGTATCTAGGTAAATCTCCTTGAAGTCCAGGCTGATTTTAAGCATGGTTTTGGAGAAGGACTCTGTATCGAGTGCATTTACCTGCTAGCATCTCATCTCTGCTCTGCTCTTTCTTCCATTCTTGAAACCGCCCTTTTGAAACCTTTGCACTGTTACAAACATCGCATTACACAGGAGTGGAAGATAAAAGCATCAGAGATGCCTTAGGTTGTAGAGAATCCTTTGATCTTGAAAGGACTGGGGATATGGCTTTGGAAAGTAACTTCTTTCTGTATCTGCTGTCTCTCCATTCGTGCATTTTAAGGTCCCTTCTATTGTAAAGGGCATAAAAGACCTTGTTGATAGGGGCTTGAAATGTTGCCATCCTGCTAGCAGCCCTGAGAGCAGCTGGCTCATGTGCTTCCTCAGGTTTTCCGCTCTTTCAGATCTGAGCTGATCCAGTTGGTAGCTGTGACACAGAAGACAGCCGAGAGGTCTTATCGGGAGCTCATTGAACAGCAGATCCAGACCTACCAGCGCAGGTCAGGTGACATCCTCTGCTCTTCCCTTAGTTTTGTCATAGTCTGAGGGCTCCTTGTGGGATTCATGGTCAATGCTGCTGGAGCAGTGGGAGAAATCAGCTGAAATCAGAGACTTGTCTAAAACCAAAGCCAAGTATTTTGTTTACCAAGTGATTAATCTGACTTAAAAGTGGCCACTGCAGAAAGTTTTGGGGTGTGTATTGTCTGTGGTGGCCTTTGGGTCATGCGTGAGGACATAAATGTTCTGGTGAGACATGAGTAACTCCTTTTCTTTGCCTCTTTCCCATGTCATTTCAAATGTAGCTGGCTGAAGGTGACAGATTACATCCTGGAGAGAAACCTGCCTGTCTTTCAGCCAGGAGTGAAGGTGAGAGGATGATCAAGGATGGTTTTAAGATGAAAGAAACTGCCGGAAACATCTTCTCCCTTGTCATATTAAAAAATTCTCAGAAACTTTCTTTATATCTCATGCTGGTATTACTCTGCAGAGTGAATACTGTGGCTGGGACAAGATGGAGAGCAGCACTGCCTTCTAATCTCCCCTGCCCCAGATTCATATGCGTTTTTTAATCTCTGCCTCTGTTCTTATATTTTGCACCTGAGCAGATGCTTCTATTTTGGATTTGAAAAAAACTGACACCTTCCCTTAGAAAGGGCTAGAAACATAAAGAAGTCTATTTTTGTCTGTTCTGGCTGAAAATTACCCTTGTTAAATCTACTTCAGATGAAAGCCAATTGCTGAATGTAAGGTGTGCTGCTCGCTGCAGCTTTCTCTCCATTCTGCTTTGGGAGAGGGAATTCAAGCCGAGTAGGTAGGATATTACTTAGGTTGGATGGGGAGTTGTGGGCAAACACTGATGTTGGAAATTTATTTCTGGATGTGAAATAAAATCCTTTCCCTCCTTGTTGCAGCTCAAGGATAAGGAGAGGCAGATGATAAAGGAGCGCTTTAAGGTAAGGAGGTGTTAAATGGCATGAGGACATCCCCTAGTTTAGGATCCCTAGATTGGGAGAGACAGACCAAAGATCTGCCTAAGGAAGAGACCGGGATGTTGGTGATCAACAGTGGAGGGGAAGAACACCAGACTCGGTGTAGAGATGTGGTTGCAGACAGGACACTCACTGAGTTTTACTTTGGACAGGGTTTTAATGACGGGTTGGAAGAGCTGTGTAAGATCCAGAAGGCCTGGGCAATCCCAGACATGGAGCAACGGGACAAAATCCGCCGGGCACAGAAAACCATTGTGAAAGAGACCTATGGTGCCTTCTTGAACAGGTGACTACCTCTTGCAATATTGTCCTCTCTTCTTTGGATTTACGGAGGTCTTTGGGGCCTAGATTAGTCCTTGCTTGAGGCATTTTTCTACTCTCATGTCTTAGCTTCTCTACCTTGCACACTAAAACATCCCTAAGCTGAACCATACTAGTTGTGAGCATCTGCTGTCACCCTGATTCCTTGGTCAGGATGAGTGCAGACGTTCTAGCTAGCACAAAGCTCTGGGCCACCACCCTGGGCTATTCATGCAAACCTCCAGAGATCAGTTGTAACTAAATCACTTGCTCCCTACAAGATATCCTGTAAGGTTTAAGTGGGACATGCTGGAGCGGAGCTGATTTGTGGCAGAGGAGGGGCTTGCTGCGTTCCAGTCATTTGTCAGCTGGGGGTTGTCTTTCTTTGCAGATACAGCAATGTGCCCTTTACCAAGAACCCTGAGAAGTACATCAAATACCAGGTCGACCAGGTGGGAGACATGATTGAGAAGCTGTTTGACACATCAGCGTAAATCTCCAGCTGTCGTGTACTCTCCAGCTGCCAAGTACAAGTCAGCGCTCGCTCAGCAACCTTTTGGACTCCCTTTCCTTCTCTTCTGCCCCGTTGTGGTGGGCAGGGTGTTATACCTGTATTTATCAGACTTATAAACCTGTGGAAACACTCCATCCTGGCTATCTTTGCCTTATTCCATGGATCCAGAGCAAAAGCCCACTGCGATGCTATGTGGGATCTCGTGTTTGCGTATCTTCAGGCTTGGGTATAAATGTTCGTGCTTTGATGCACAGCAGACATGGTGAGTGTGTACCTTGTGGGTACTGTCCTTCTGTTCAGGGCAGGAGGCTGTAAGCTCCAAATGGCGCTGCTTGCTTCCCTGATGGGTTTTGGGAATCTCAGTTCTGTAGGATCCCAAAGGATTTTCCCATTGTTACTCTTAACTGTCATTTAGTTCAGTGATGGGGTGAGATGACGATTCTGGGGTATGTTGGTGCCTGGCAGGCCTGCAGTCTCATGATGGGCAGGGATTGTTTTACCCCACAGTTTCATGAGCTATCCCAGTAGCAGTTCCCTGGCCTCCATGAGGCTGCAGTAGAAAGGGTGATGGCAGACTGGAGCAGTGAGAACCTGAGGTAGCTCCACGGCATCCTGACTGGTTGCTGTTCCCTTGACTGGAGGCAGGTTATGTGTAGAAGTGTTCCCATACTGATTTCTGCAGAGTGCCTTCTGCCCATCCTTATTTTAGTTCATCTGTCTTGTTAAATCTGGTGTTTCTCTTGCCTGCAAGCAGCCAGGTCAGTTCCCCCTCATTTAACATGTGAGAAACAAGTGCTACTTTCCTGCGAGCCCTGGAGTGATACTGCCAGGCTTTGCTATGGGAGCTGGACTCGCCATCTTTGCACTGAGGTTTTCAGAGCTTTGCAGCACATACGTGTTTCTGTGGTCTCTGGCTAGGCACCACCTCCTCCCACCTCACTCACTCCTGCTGCTCGCCCTACTTATGTGGTCTTGTCCGTTGTTTGCCCATGGTAACACTTGAAATATAGGGTTTCCATAGAGCTAGGGGAGCTCACAATAGCTGCTACTTTACAACTTGGAGCAAATCCATTATTCACCCAAGCCCATGTTTACAGGAGTGAATGTATGCTGGTGTCTAATTAACCCAGGAGTGGAAGAGATGTTGTGTCACAGTCTGGGGCTCTGCAAACAGCATGGGGAGGTAGAGAGGACAAGGCAGACTCAGCATGAAATGGGGAGTGAGAACAGATGGCAGAAAGGTAGGGCTGTGTTTTAACCCTTCTGTTGTGCATCCACCATGCCCTTTCTTCCCAGCAGGAGTGACCGCTCTGCGTGGTGAGTGTCAGGGCTATGAGGCAGGCTGTTTCTGTGGGGAAGTCAGGGTTGCACATCCTGGGAAGGGTGTCACCGGATAAGACAGGCCAAGTGGCAAAGGGCAGAGAGGTGACAACCCATCTCGCCCCATGTCAGAAGGCACGTGGATGTTAGAGCCTGAAGGAGAAGGCAGATCCTGCTGTAGCAGACCCAGCTGCCTGCCTGAGCTGCTGCCTCTGCAGACAGCTGTGTTCCAGGTAGCTCCTGGCCTAAAACCCTCACCTCCTCTTCCTCAGTCTGGACCTGAGCGTGGTCTGAAATGCTACCTGTGCTCAGTCACATAGAAAACATCTGAAAAAAGCAGCAGATTTGACAGGCTGGGTGACTGTGTGGGTTCAAATCATGATCACACCTGCGTGTCCGCTTTTCCTGTGTCTGGCTGGGCAGGCTCACAGTGCTGACCTGAGCGTCCTCCCGCAGTGACCTTCCCTCCTGCTTTCAGATCACAAGAGCTTGAGGAAACCTGTGACTTCAGTGTAGCCGTTGTTTTCCTCTGCCAGCTCCAAGAGCCTCTCGAAGGCTGGCAGGCGCTGGACAGAGTGTTTTTAGGCATAAGCAAAGTGCTGCTGGCTTGCATTACGTGTGATGTCGAGCCTCCTGGATACGCACACTGACATTTGCCAGAAGGAGCTGCATTCCATCTTTCTGGCTCTGTTTCTGCCACAGCAGGGGTCTGATCTGAATTTCTTTCTCCAGGAGAGTGGGTGGAATTCGTTGATGTGCTCAGGCTGAGGCTGTAAAACATGTTTTATTGCAGCTGATCCCAGGGTGAGGAGATTCACCTGGAGTGGCTGCAGGCAGAGCTGGGAGGGGGGAGCTTTGCCTGCACCCTTTCTGGAGCATCTGAGCATTGGTGTGGGAGCTGGTATTCTCCCTCTGCTCATGGTGAGAGCCCAAAGAACATGTATGAGATCCCTTAGGGTCTGGGATGCGACCATATCACCTTCTCTGGAGACTTTGGGAACGCCTCTGCATGGCCTACACTGGGCTTTGCTGCCAGCCTGTTCCCCCAGGGAAAGCTGAACCAGCCTGGGGCTGGCGAGGAGCCGGTCCAGCACAGCTCAGAGGTGGGGAGATGCAGTCAGAGAACAAGATGCAAAATGTCCTGCTCCCTCCTTGTCCCTCCGTTACCAGCACCAGAAGTTGGCTGGGTTGTTTTCTACCCCAGGGGTGCCCTGGCCACATCTGGAGGAAGGAAGAGGAGAGGACAGAGCTAGGAGAGCCTGGCTTGGTGGCAGCAATGCAGCGAGGAGGAGCTGGAGGTGGTGAGTTCCTGGGGGAAGAGGTGGCTTCTGATGCTCCTGGGTGTATGGCTCTTAGGTGGGAGACCAAGACCCTCATTTTCTCTGAGTTAAAGGGAAAGCGGAGCCACCTGGTCCCCGTTTCCTAAATCCAGCTTCTCACTTGCCCTGGTTCTAACCCTTCCCACGCTGCCTGCCTCTGCCCTGCGCAGGGAATGAGTGTGGGGAGGTGGACAGGCTCCTGGCCCTGCCGAGAAGCTGCTGTGGCGGCCAGACCTGCTCTGGGAGCAGCAACATGCTTCGGCCAGAGCCACCCCTTCCCTGGGGGGTGGGGGTGGGGGGAGCTGCTCGCCCCCTCCAGGCTGACCTCAAGTGTCCGAGTGGCGTCCGATGCTGCGCAGCACTGAGGAATGGCTCTGCATGCTCCCTGGCTTTTTATGGTAAGGAATGTCTTTGCAACATGTTAATTAAGAGCGATCGTGGCAGCCAGCACCATCCCCGACACTCTCACAGCCGAGCACTTCACGCCCCCCACGAAGAGCTGAGCTTGGAGCCGCCAGCGATGCTCAGATCACGGACCCTATCTGGGGCTGAGCCCCCTTTGCCTCCCCCAAGGCTCCTGCGGGGTTTAATGCCCTCCCCTTGCCTCACGTTCTGCTCTGTCTGCCTGTGGATCCCCCAACGATGGGGACAGACTGGGGGACGTGTCTCTGATTCCCAGGGTTTTGGGGCTGGAGCCTCATTTGTCTCTGCTTTTGCTGCCGTGGGGCCAGTTGAGGGGGATGCACCCAGGGTCTGGGTGTGCATCCTGCTCTTGTGGTGTCCTTAGCACCGACTGTTATTTTGGGGCAGCAAAAGGGGTTTGTCAAACCCCGCTGGGACGAGGACTGGCTCCAGGGTCCCCGCAGCCACCCAGGGCTGCGGTTTGCAGCGGGGAGCCATGCATGAGAGAGACGAGGGTGGGAGGCTCAAAAGCCTCAGCTCCCCCCCACCTTGGCTGCCCTGTCAGACTGGAGAGCAAATTCGACAGAGTAAGGGTTTGAGAACAAAACAAAACCACCAACCGAAACAACTTTTTCAACCCCAGTGACAAATCCACGGGCTGGAAAGCTCACACCAACCTGAGTTAGTGTGAGCCCCTTGTCTCCCTGACACCCTTGGGCTTGGTGGGAGTTGGGTTTAGCCTGTTTATTTTCCACTTCTGGTTGAATCTGCCTTTATTAAACTTTAACTGGAACATGGGGACTCGCAGTGGTGTTCGTTTAAGATAAAACCTTCCAAGGCAACAGACCAGGAGCCCGTCCCCCCTCAGCCGGGAGGGCGCTGAGTGGTGGCAGGTCACGATGCTCGTTTTTTCCAGCTGGGCCTGATATGCTCTGTTGTTTGGGGAAAAGTCGCTTTTGTGTCGGCAGCAAAGCCTTGTGCTTGCCCTTGAAGGGCACGGGTTGGGCAGGAGGGCGATGGTTTCATCCTCAGATGAGCGAGGAGCAGTTGCAGATAAGCTGGAGAGGTGCGTTTTTTCCCCCCCCCCTTTATTTCTGTAGGATCCTGTAAATGGCGCAACGATCCGGCAGCTGGCCCAGACTTCCCTCTCACTGCCTGCGTACAAGCAAATATGAATCGATGGGTGAGGATCCATAAGATGAGGAGGGCAGCTTGGATGTGTCACCCCGCAGAGACCTGCGAAAGCCTGAATCCTGCTGTGTAATATCAGATAGAGCCTTGCTGCTCCTGCGTGAGGGTGAGAGCAGCCATGCGAGCCGTGGTGTGTGTCGGAGGGGATTCGGGGGTGCTGGAGGCAGGAGTGAGGGGCAGCCCCCCAGCTAGGTGCTGTGCAGAGCCTGTCCTCAGCCCCCTGTCACCCTTCAGGCTCTTGCTGCTCAACAGTGGCCACAAGGGAGCTGGTGTTGGCCGTGCCCACGGCCTGGGGTGAGGGGACATGGCGATGCTTGGGCTGGGAACTGAGTTAGGGTTGTCCTGGGATGTGTCTTGACAGCAGTCGCGGGGTGGTTGGGCAGCTCTGGAGCAGTTTTACAGCAGAGCAGGGCTCGGCTGGGGGCAGCTTTGCTTCCAAACCCCTTCCTCTGCACATCGGTTTTCTGCCGTCCCTATTCGGTGGATCTCGCTGAGCCCCAGCGCGAGCGGCACGTGGGAAACATCTTATCTGTGGTGGAGGGCAGCAATGTCCTCCCCAGCTCTGTCTTATCGACCGTCTTGGGGTCTTACTCCTCGGGGACGCGTTGTATCCCCAGGGCACAGCTCCCTCCTCCATGGGCTCAGCCCCTGCCCCTGTTGGCGCCCACCTGGCACTCGCCAGCACGAGGAGCTGGGCAGCCATGAGTCACTGAAGAGGATTTTTTGGGGGGGCGGCTGTGTTAAACGTAATTAGCGAATATGCTGGAAGTCTCTGCAAATCACTATGCTTGTGATGCTTAAAAAAAAAAATTGCTTGTCCTTTTTTTTTTTTCTTGCTAGGCTTTTTTGCACATACGTACACACACACACTCCCGTTGATTCTGTATGTTCGACTGCGGCATCCGGGTGCTGCTTTTGTGTCTCTCCAGCTGAAGACTGTTCCCGAGTCTCTCCTTTGGGGGACCAGCTCTGCCAAGCTTTGGCAAAGGCTTTACTTCATTATCACTTTGCTTCCCTCTCGTTTTACCATCTCACCTTGCCTTGGGAAGGTGCTGGCAGGCCATGGGATGTGGTGGTGGACACGTGGCTGGTGTGCTCAGGAGGGTGCTTGGGGCTGGGTGTCCCCTGGGGTGCCGCAGGGGATGTCATTTAGAGCAGGAGGCACCATGGGCAGGCTGTTGAGTAGGTTCTAGTTTGTTCTTGCAAGCAGTTATTTGTCTTTTGCGCCTTCTCCCAGTGTCGGATGCAGGTGACAGATGGGCTGTGGGATGCTCCAGCCGTGCTGTACCTGCAGCAGTCAGCAGCGTGTTGGTAAAGCTGGTCCTGTGCCCCACAGCCTGCCCCCCCCCACCCTGGGATTTGTAAAAACCTACCCCTCTTCCCATTGATTCTTTTGTATTATTACTGTTTATTCCTAAACCTGTTTCTCCCAGGGCTGAATGTGAGTGTTGCGTTGGGGTGAGAGCACTCGCGTACCAGGGCTCTGCTTGCAGTGCCGGTGTTACAGCGGTGTTGGGGCTGCTAAAAAAGAGCCAAAGCCGCAAAATGAGCAGCCGCCTGTGGCAAAGCCGAGCTGAGGGGGAGCAGCGATATTGTTGCACAATGTGTGTGGTTTTGATGAGCTGTTTTGAAGAGGTGACCCGTCCCCTTTTCTCCTCTGGCTGATAGTCACGGCTCTAAGCTGCTAATGCTATTTTGAGCCTCCTTTCCCAGGCAATGGCAAAATACTCAGAAAACAAACTGAGTTTACAAAATCCACAGTAACTTAGCACTTTTCTCCTGCTGGTTGTGAGTCTGCTTTTGCCAGGGCAGGACTGTGGGATTTGCTGCCTGTGCAGCTCTGGAGTGTGTCACCCAAGATCGGCCCCATCGGAGCCATTGATCGGAGTCATCTCCCTCTTCTTCGGTTGGTTTGTGGTGGGCACAACGCTGCTGCTGCGGGATCCAATGTGGCTGAGAGAAGTGAGTCCCCCGCCTTGCTGCTCAGTCATCTCCCAGCCTGGGGACAGCTTGGCACTGGGGGTCTGAGAGGTCGGTGGCCACGCTGTGGCCTGGGCTTTTCCCATGGCTGGCTCAGAGGTGGTACCAGGAGCCTCCCCCAGGGCTGGGCGAGGAGTTTTGGGCAGAGCTGACTCCCCTCCGCCTGGCAGGGTGCTGCACGCTGGGTCACACCAGGCATCGTAGCCCCAGTACAGCCCTGGGGGTTTGCTCCTTCTCTCGGGTCCTTCCCCCCGCCACCCCAGCTCTCACCCCACGGTGAGAAGAGATACCCGGGTACCATCCCAGCTCCTTCCCCCTGCCCCCAGGGCTTGCTCTGGGTGGGTTTTGAGCCCCTTGCCCAGGGCACAATGTGTGGATTGAGGTTTGCCGGCTGGCTTGTACATCTGTGAGCTGGTTATTTTTATTTTCTTGTGGAGGCTATAAAAAGATGAACTTAGAAGTGACTCCTGTCCTTTCTGGGAACTCAGCCCTGCGTGAAGGGGAACAACCTGGGCTTGGAAGTGAGCGCAGGCTCCGTGGGGCTTCCCACGGCACGGCCCCTGTGATGCCCTACAGCATCTTGGGCAGAAATCTGCGGGTGCAGCTGGGTGTGATGAGAAAACAGGTCTTGGGCGGGGCAAGAAGGAGAAGAGCAGGGTCCGTGTCTCCTCTGTGATGGCACAAAGGGACAGGGGACACTCAACCCCAGCCATGCCAGCACAGGGAGCCTTAGGCAGCGCAGGGGGTGGTGGAACGTCTCCATCCCCAAGGCGAGGTGATAACCGTGTCCAGGAGAGGGGGTTGAACCCCTCGGTGTGGGGGGACCCATTGGCGCCAGATCCCATGGCTCTCTCCAAGCAGAGGTGGACGAGGACAGGAGGAAAATAAGGCTTTTAGCTGGGTTTGTGTGGCTCTTTCACTGTTTTCCCTGTCTGGGAAGGGGTGAGCAGGGGAGATAAATGCAAATATAAGTAATGGAGCTGTTTATATGCTCGCTTGCTGTGACTTATGCCGTGAGCAGGCCTAGACTAAATATAATGGTTATTGATATGAGGCAGTGGCTGATTTATGGCCCTCCGCGTGGGGACAGGAAGATCTGGTTATAATAATACTCAGCAGGGGAAAACAAATGTTTGACAGCCAAAAGCTTCCTGGAAAGAAAAGCCAAGGGCTGGGGAGGGGTGGAGGGTGGCACGGTGGGAAGCAGTGCGGCATCGGGACCCGGCCAGGGTCCCAGATAGAAATAGCCTCCTGCTATTTCTATCCCCCCCGTCCTGCCGTGGGGATGTTGCAAGGAGGGGGAGGGAGATCTGTGCGGACAGACTTATACCCTCTGTACTGGCAATTTATAGAGGTCTGATCTTCAGGGGTGCTTGGTGCCATCCGGACACAGCGCTGGGCATCGCAGGGATGCTCAGCACAGCCTGTCCCAGCCCCTCTACGCTTTCATCACCTCCTCTGGCTGTGCTCTGCTGTCGCATCTTCAAAAAAAGTTAATTGATCCTATTCCAGGGATGCTTTTCTCGTACAGAAAACGATGGGTCTTTAAATAAAGCCCTCAGCTACTGGTGGTCGCAGGGCTCAGCCGCCCGTGGAGCCTTTGTGGTGGTAAAAGCGGGGGACACACGGGTCCCGTCAGCCTCTGGTGTGTGGGTACGGCTGCATTAAGGGGAGCACAGTGCCTGCCGTTCTTTGTGCTGCGGTGGTTCCCCCTCGATGGACATGCTCGGATGTAACCCATGTCTTCCACCCCTCCACTGCCCGCAGCTTCCCTCGGGCCAGCAGGTCCCACCCCGCCTCCAGCACCCACCTCTCTTCCGCTGCAGACCACGGGGTGTCCCAAGGGAGCAGGACACGGGATGTGGGATGGGGAATTTTATTGAGGCTTCTATGTCTGGCTGGGGTCCCCTGGCTCTCTGGCCTAACACCGCGGCTGCAGGAAAGCAGTGCCAGTGCTCCGCTTTGCTCTTCTCCGCAAGCGCCTCACCTGGGCAGAGATGCTGAGCTGTGCCCAAGCTGTCTGAAAGCATTAACATCCTCCCCCAGCGCTGACCCGCTGATGTCCCCCCACCCTGCTTCCCCTGGCAGCATCACCTCTCCCGCAGGGCCATGGCTGTGCTCCCCTGGCAGCCTCCCTCCCCACTGGTCCTTGGCGACCTCCGGATGCTCTGCGGTGCCTCACACGCGCTGAAATGGCAGGGATGAGCCATGGTCAGCAGCACGGAGCGGTGCCCCATGTCCTCCCCAGTCCTGTACTTGGGCTACAGGATTCAGCTTGGCTACAGATGCTGCTTCCAGCTGTGCTCTGCCTTGGAGAAACCTGCCACGGGCCCCAAGGAGACAGGAAAGCCCAGCCAGCACTGGCTGCTCCAGGAAGGCTTGTCTCTTGATATCTGTGCTTCTCTCCTAGATTTTTCTACCTGAGCCAGGTTTGTGTCCACGTGGCTCTGGCCAACATTGCCCTGGGACGCAGCTGAACTGGGACACAAACAAACCAAGTCTTCCCAAACATCCCTAAAAGCACACCCTGCTGAGTCCAGCCAGCTGCTGTGTTGGTTGGAGGGACCAGAGCTTTCATTAGCTCCGGGCGTAGATGCAACAGGGTGTAAGTCTGTCCATGACAGAGGAATAGGTGATTACACACAAGAGTTGATTTGTGGGTTTGATCCCTCAGCAAGTGCTCGGTGGAAGCAAAATCCTGCCCTTGGGATCCTCGGTCGGTTGCTTGGCTGAGTCCATCAGCAGCAGCACTTCAGCGGTTATGATAGCTGGGTGCATTGGAATGAAAAAGGGTATGATTTAACGCATGTTAACCCAAAACATAGCCCATCCCCAGGCCTGTGATGCTGCGGGAGACTGCAAAGCCGTGGGGTGGGAAGGAGCTCTGCTAGGTGACGTTGAAGGTGATGAAGGAGCCATCTGCTTTCTGCTGATGTCCCACCGGCTCTGCCTCCCCCCAGGGCTGGGCTGGGACCTTGCAGTGGCCGGAGGAGCGGCCAGGCAGGGCTTCGCTGATGTGGATCACCTCGCTGAGCTCCGCATCCAGCGTGCTGACGGTGTTCATCACTTGGGCCACGTGCACCTTGTTGGCTGCCTTCTTGTGCAAGAGGCAGTTGAAGATCTTCTTGAAGCCCTTGCGGAAGTGTTTGGAGACCAGGGCGTAGACGATGGGGTTCACGCAGGAGTTGGCATAGGAGAGGAGATGCGAGAGGATGCGGAGCACGTATGTGACGTGATTAAGGGGGAAGTACCCGAACCAGACGCAGAGGATGACCAGGTGATGGGGCAGCCAACAAAGGCAGAACAGGATGGCTACAATGATGATCATCCTGGTGACTTTCCGCTTGGCCTTCTTGGACTCTGACATGTCCTGGAGAGGGTCCACGGACCTCCACAGGTAGCGAATAGTCCGCACATAAGTGAGGCTCAGGATCAGCACTGGGATGATGTAGCTGAAGATGAAGGTGCAGATGTCCATGACCTTGCGCTGCGAGATCTCCCAGATGGGGTGGCAGACGGTCAGGTTGGCCAACTGGAACTCTTGGTAATAGCTGAGGTAAGGGCTCGAGAAGATGAAGGAAAGCCCCCAGATGAAGCAGATGGCTGTGAGGGCGTTCCTGGGTGTCCTCAGCTCCCTCGAGTGCAGGGGGTATCGTATGGCCAAATATCTGCATGGGAAAGAGTTGGAGGTGTTCAGCCTGGAGAAGAGAAGGCTCCAGGGGCACCTTAGACCCCCTTCCAGTATCTAAAGGGGACTACAGGAAAGATGGAGAGGGATTTTTTACAAGGACATGTAGCAATAGGATGAGGGGTAATAGCTTCAAACCAGAACAGGGGAGATTTAGATTGGATATCAGGAAGAAATTTTTCACGGTGAGGGTGGTGAGCCCCTGGCCCAGGTTGCCCAGAGAAGCTGTGGCTGCCCCATCCCTGGAGGTGTTCAAGGCCAGGCTGGATGGGGCTTTGAGCAACCTGGTCTGGTGGGAGGTGTCCCTGCCCAGGGCAGGGGTTGGCACTGGGTGAGCTTTAAAGTCCCTTCCACCCCGAACCATTCCATGACAGGGAGAGGGACACGATTGCAGTCCTGGGGAGGGCACAGGGAGAAAGAGTGACAATGGTGATGGATTTGAGATTTCCAGAGCAATTAGTCTCACAACTGATTTCCTGCTGCTTCTAAGGGTCCCAGTGGGATGAGGAGGATCCTCTTCCCCCAACCCTGTCCTGTCACCCTCTCTGCTCCCAGTAGTGCCTGTGGGGAAGACAGGGATGGTCCCCTTCTGTCCCTCTCCCTAATCCAGTAGATCCTCACTTGATCATCAACGTCTGGCACAAGTGACAGCGGTAGCGAGTATATGAAGGCAGGAGTAAGTCCCTAGGAGACTCACATTGGCACATGTGAAACTGTCACCCATTTTCAGTTCTGCTAATTAAGCTAATTCCTTAATTACCCAGCTCTAGGGGCTCATGCAAGGCCCTGCTTGCTCGACCCCTCTGTTCCCCCCAGCTCTGTGGGATGCAGGAGGAGAGGCAGCCCCTGGGTCTGGTTTAGCTGGAGGAGGGGCTGTCCTAGCAGCCAGCGTGGTGCCATGTCGCAATGGTAGGATCCATCCAGCCCTGCTCAGGGGACTTTCACAAGGAATTTTCACACCTCACTGCCCCAGGGTTTCCAGCACTGAGCAGAGGAGCACCAGGAGCTCCCTGAAGCCTCTCGCTTACTGCGGGTTAATAACTCACCAGGGGCTAAAGCACAGGCAGGAGCAACAGGCTGCCTTTTACAGAGCTTCCTGGCTCAAACCCACCCTGGGCCAGGCTGGGACAGTCACTGGGACAAGGGACAGCACTGGGAGAGAAGAAAGGGGCTTTTTCGCTGATAAAAGGGGAGGGTGGGAAAAGCAGTGTCCCAGCTCGAACATCTCTGGGTCGTCTCCTGCTCGAGGTTTGCTTGCTTTGCTGTGGGCTGTTGCGAGGGCAGGGGCTCTCTCCACGCATCCCAGGAAGAGCCAGGGCTGCGCAGGGACCCAGCTTTGCTTCTCTCTGGTTTTCTATCCCCCCTTCAGCTGCCAGAGCATGAGCATAAACTCCAGTCCTCCAGCTTTAGGGTCTGAAAGCCTCCTCCAGCTGGGCAGTGGGGCCAGGGGTCCCAATCCACCCCTCTTTGCTGGACACCATCCTCGGTGGTCACATTTCCTTGCACACGTGAACTGGGAAATGCTCCTGGATTCCCTGCGGGTCCTAGGAGCTCACAGCAATCAGGGCTTGGCTCTAGGGGATTCTGTCCCCTTTCCTGCCCCGGGAACGATCCAAAGAAGGGTCTAGGGAGTCACCCCCCTTCCCTTTCCTACCTGTCGAGGGAGACGGTGGCCAGGGTGAAGCTGCTGGCATACATGGTGAGGTAGATGAAGAAGTGGACGGCCTTGCACATGAAGGGCCCGAACACCCAGCCCTCCAGGGTGTAGATGGTGGCTTGGAAGGGGACGCAGAAGAGGATGAAGCAGAGGTCGGCCACCCCCAGGTTGAGGATGAAGAGGTTGGTGGTGTTCTTCACCTGCCCGTTGCGCAGCAGCACGGCCAGGACCAGGCAGTTGCCCACCGTGCCCACGAGGAAGATGAGGAGGTACACCAGCGGGATGATGACTGACTCGGGCTGCCAGCCCGTCTCGGAGCCTGTCGCCGAGCTGTTCATGGCTGGGAGCGCACGGGAGTGTGCGGCGGGGCTGGACAGGGGGGAGCGTGCGTGGAGAATGCACCGGGGAGGCGCACAGAGGGTGCACGGAGAGCGTGGGGGGGATGCACGGGAAAAGTGGGGGG
>VWZL01003733.1:78635-197940 GCA_013396915.1 Stercorarius parasiticus
GGACGTGGCGGCCGCCGTGGGGAGCGCGGGGGCTGGCAGGCCCCGGGCGGGCGGGCGGGCACGGCCGCCTCTGCTTCCCCGCGGGAGAGGGCCGGGCGGGACGGTGGAGGCTCCCCTGCCCCTGTGCAGAGACGGCGCTGAGGGCGGTGGGCCTGCCTAGACCGCACTGACCCGAGCCTCAGGCAGGAGCTGGGCTGTGAGCCCTGTGGTCGGGGCCCCGGAGGTCCCGGGCGATGCTGGCCTCAGAGCGGGCTGTGAGCCCGGGGGTCCCAGGCGATGCTGGCCTCAGAGCAGGCTGTGAGCCCTGGGGTCAGGGCTCTGGGGGTCCCAGGCGATGCTGGCCTCAGAGCGGGCTGTGAGCCCTGGGCTTGGGGCTCCCAGGCAATGCTGGTGTGAGAGCAGGCTGTGGGCCTTGGTGTTGGGGCCCTAGGGGTCTTGGGTGATGCTGGCCTGAGAGAGTGTCGATGCGGTGGCCTGGGCAAACCCGGAGGCATCCGCACCATCCCTGGTGGTGAGGATTTGATTTCGATGAAGTCGGGGAGCCAGCTTTGCATCTCTGAATCATGGATTTGTTCTTTACCTTTGCAGTTTCTCTTTCCGAACCGCATGACAGCTGTCGTCAGCCTTCAAAGCACAACTCTGCGCTAGGCTGCGCGCTGTAGATAAGAGCAGGCTGTCAGTAATCTGGTGGTAATATTAATGCTTGAAGCGGGCAATAGCGGATAGAATAAATCTAACAGGTACACAGAGATGGCAGACTGGCTTTTCCAGATTTAGCACTTCTGAAATCTGATGTGGCATGTAAAGCTCGTGGCATTTTTGTGTGTGAAACTTCCATGTGAAACTAGTCCAGCTGCACAGCTGTGATAGAGCTGAGTTTTATCTTCTAGGTGAGAGGAAAACCCAAATGAAATAAGGTTGCAGTTTTCCATTTAGCATATGGCAGGTGTTGTAAAGTTAATAACTGCAGCGTAAGATGGAGATATGGTAATGACCCTGGTAATGTTAGGAATATCTTAATCAGTGAAAGGGTAAATAAAATGGGGGTTATAAATTCAGTGCACGGGCTGAAAGACAGTCTGAAAAAAGTCTTAGGTAGACAGTGAGGATGAGGAGTGTGCGCCCTGATTAGAGTTTGGCTTATGTGTTCCACAGATGCAAACTAATTCAGTGTAATAACTATTGATGCAGCTTCTTAATACTTAAATGAAAGAGACTTTCTTTTAGGTGTAATTGCAAGTAAACACTTTGATAGAGATCTGCCATTTTAGACTTTAAAAGTCTGGTGGTTTCTTTTTCTTTAGCTGTAGTAATAGTGTTTCTTTTGATGGGGTCATTGTAAGTCAGGCTTTGTTTCTGTGGGGTTTTTTTTATGGCTTCTTGGTAAAGCTTAAAAGGGAAATTTTGGGAGATAAATACATATAGCACAGAGATTTCTTCTTTATGACAGATTTTATTTCACAAAATAATCTGCCTTGTAAACTGAATGAATAACATCATCAAATTTACTAGAATACGGCATGATTTTATTTGATAGTGTAACTGAGTGAATAAAGTAAGTACAGAATGCTTGTAAATCAGCAAATATGAAATCATGGAGTGATGCTATTGCAAGTCACAGGCCAGTGCATTCTGTCACGGAGTACTTCTTACAGTGATACACAGTAAGACTAGAAACGTGTTGAAAAATTGAGTAGAAAATAAGCCCCCTGAATACTTCCCAGAAGCTCTTATTACGAGGTTCTCTGTATTCAGAAACCAGTTTGTTTGTGGAAGCTGCGTCAGAAAGGTAGCAGTGATTCTGCTCAGTGTACTTCTGTCCTTTCCCTGAGAGTTAGGACGTTTAAGGGCAGGAAAGCTTCTCTCTATTTCAGTTTTGCCAACAAAACTGTGTCACAAGTGTGACTGGGGGGGTGGTGTAGCGTAGCTAGGGAAGTCGGTTATATTAGCCTAGATGTGTCTGTTGGCATGGCTTGTTATCCTGAAATGAGCTCTCGTGGTTGTCCGTAAGAGGAGGTGCTTGTGGTATGTCTTAGTCCTGGCCTTGATGACAGTCATAAAGCTCTGAAGCAAGCAGTGGAATCATGATGTCTTTTAGGACTATCAGTTCTCTCAGCTGTGCATTTTTAGGAGGTTTTTGGGTGCCCCTCTGTTCAAAGTGTATTATTTGCTTAATGGAACCTATAGAGTTCCCTTCCGTTATTTTGGGTTAGAATAAAGAACTGGTAACAGACTGTACTATCAATCTGCCTTAACACAAATCGCAGTCCTTCAGATTGTGAAGGAGTCTCAGCAGCAGCATGGTTTGCGACATGGAGACTTCCAGAGGTACAGGTTAGTAAGCTGTGTGAATGGCTTGAGTTACTACTGTGACTTGCTTACTTTATTTAAAACGTAAACCCACTGTAGCAGGCAACAAAAATGATCTGCCAAGTAAATACTCCATGACACATTGCTTCATATAAAGCAATGTACAATTTTTTAATTCATTGGACATAACGTTCTGTGGCTGCTCCATTTAGGAGGATACAGACTGGCTCTTGTTTCTCTGTTGCCCTTTGAGAGCTTGTTTGTTAAGACCTCACTGATAATCACTATATTCTTCCAGAACAGAGTGTTCAATAAACATACATAAAGCAATTAGACAGTAGGGAGAATATCATTCTGATTTTTCAGGGTCAGGAATTATTGCATGTCTTCTTACATTTCTTGTATTCTGTTACCCACTGGTTTACAGGCAATTTCTGAACTAGCTCTTACCATATGTCATACATGGAGTTCTTAGTTGTTAAAATGTTGCCTGTCACAGCCTTTAGTCCTTTTTTCTGGTTTGAGAGAACAGCAAACAAAGAAGGTTGTTCTTTGGCCAAACTGACTGTGGTTGTCTTTTCTGTAGGGGTTATTGCTCCCGCAGGCTAAGGCGGCTCCGAAAAACTCTCAACTTCAAGATGGGAAACAGGCACAAGTTCACTGGGAAGAAAGTAACTGAAGAGATTCTC
Organism: Stercorarius parasiticus; assembly: GCA_013396915.1. Lineage (NCBI taxonomy): Eukaryota > Metazoa > Chordata > Aves > Charadriiformes > Stercorariidae > Stercorarius > Stercorarius parasiticus. The sequence goes on from VWZL01003733.1 coordinate 81,635, forward strand.
TCAGACAACAGGTACTGGATGGAATCAGGCATTCAGTATATTAGTGAATAATTTATTTCATTTCAGTAATTTATTTTCATGTGGATGTGGTGGAAAACGGTGCTGTACAATATATTAAGAAATTTTTCGGAGACGTGTGTTATTGTTAATAAAAGATAAAAGTTCAGGCTGCAATGCGGGGGGGAAGAGGCACTGCTCAGATCCTGCTTCATCATGTGAACAAGTGGGGGAAGAAGGAGCAGCAACAACCAGTTCCTTCTCTTCCCTCGTAGTTGCTAAAATGGCTTCTTTTCATAATCAGTAAATTACTTTGATATTAAAGAAGAAATGCTTATTCAGGTCTGTTGCACAATAGCCATGTGAAGGGTGATAATGTAAATGGTGTAGCCAGCAAGGTTGTGGTTGGAGACATAATCCCTTCCCTTTGAACAGAAATATTAGATTGCAAGTTTTACTTAAATTTTTAAAAAATTGTGAGAATGCTTGTCTGATAGAATATGTGAAGAGTAGCCATGATCTTGGGCTCATTTCCCATCTTTTAGAAACACTTGAAATGTCTGCTGTCTCGTCTTTTCTTGTGGGGAAAATATGATACTGTCTTCACCTGTCTTGTTAAGAAGCCTGATACATTCTACTGTTAATTACTATAGAATTAGCTGGTGGGAAAACAGACATGTTTACCCATATTGAACCAGTTTGAAGAGCAACATAAAATTATAAATCTCTTTGTCTTTGCAATGTCAGTGGTGCTACAGAATGATAAGAAATTTTCTTCCTCTGTTGGGTAATTACCTTTCTGTAGTGAGAAATACAGTAGGAAACGTGAATAGTACAACTTTGTGTGCTTAGAATGTTAAGAAATAAAAGCATCTACCTCTTATTAACCAAGCTGAACTTTTGTTACCAAACTTTGCAGATCACATGGAAAAGAGCTAGTGGTGACGTGGTAATACTTGTTTGAATGTCATTATTTTTTCATCAGTCTTCCTCTACCCTGTAGGTATTTGCTGTTGATTCTGATGGATGCAGAGAGAGCCTGGAGTTATGCCATGCAGCTGAAACAGGAAGCAAACACAGAGCCTCGCAAACGATTTCACTTGCTGTCTCGCCTGCGCAAAGCTGTGAAACATGCTGAGGAGCTGGAACGACTGTGTGAAAGTAACAGAGTGGATGCTAAAACAAAGCTGGAAGCTCAGGTAACCACTGATTCTTTGATCTTGTCTTACAGCAAAAGCTGAACAAGAAACCTTTGGATTTTGGGATTAACCTTTTCGGTTAATCTCATCTAGCAATAGATAACCAAAGCTGACCAATTCTCAAACTGAATAATGTCTCCTATTGAATAGCTTGGACTTACTGTTAATGCAGCTGCTGGAATTGCAGAAATAACTGGTGTCACCAGCCAAGACAAGGACCTGGCGTTCAGAAGTTTAAGTGTATCAAGTGATTATCCTTGCTTTAAAGAGCAGTACATCTAATAAAAGTAAAAAGAATTGATAGATACTAAGATGATGCAACACAGCCTAAGAAACTATGCTTATGTATTATATATTTAATGTCCTAAAATAGCCATCTAGAACACAAGCCTTGTGGGTTCAGTTCCTGGAACGCAGAAAGCAGTTGGGTTAAGACACTAGTCTCTCTGAACAAGGGGCTGCAGTGGTACTCAGTTAACTAAAACTGCCATTTTGTAGTTTTTTGTTTGGAAAAAAAAGTTTTGTGACATCAGAGAGCCATGTTGATTGCATAACAAGCGAGAAACATCTTTGCTTTCATCTCCTTAGAAATGTAGCAATGTCAGGTAAAAGAAAAAAAAGGTAGGTAGCTAGTAACCTGTAATCTAAATCAGTTGTCTTCCATGGGAAGACCAAATGAAAAGGGCAAGGCTTAGCCTTACTGTAGGCATCACATCAGCCTTCATTCTAAGTGTTGTACAAACTGGGCTGGTGGTTTTGGGGAAATTAACTTGCCCTTGCACTGTCCGCAGGCGTACATGGCTTACCTCACGGGAATGCTTCGTTTTGAACACCAGGAGTGGAAGGCAGCAATGGAGGCTTTCAACAAATGCAAGTGAGTTTCCCCACTTCAACAACTTCATTTAGTAAGTAATACTATGTCAGTCTAGTAAGCGTATAGACTGTATATACAGCAACTCTATGAGTTGTTTAGTTAATTATGCACTTAACTGGGAGGTACTACTGAAGAAATAGCATCCTCCAGAGTAGAGACACAAACTCTTCCCTTAAGATAGCATCTCACAAAGTTATACATACTGGAGCGTTAATATGTATTATTCGCTATAGGACCATATATGAAAAACTGGCCAATGCTTTCACAGAAGAACAAGCTGTACTGTATAACCAGCGTGTGGAAGAGATCTCGCCCAACATTCGCTACTGTGCCTATAATATTGGTAAGGAAGAGGGGGGGTACCTCATCTCCAACAAAGAGCAAGGCTTGTTCACAGGAAGGGAATATTGACTTGATAGTTAAATACTGGTTTAAGTGACATTGGAGTGAGTCCATAATATTTTTGGCAAATTCTGCACACATTCTGGGGCATTTTAGCCGTGGAGAAATGTTCTCATTTCGCAACAGTGCATGTGGTTTTGTGTAAAAAGACAAAATACCAGTTTGCAGTAGTTTGCTTATGAAGTCAAAATGAAATTGCAAATTTATCCCCTTTGTCCCCAGATTGCCAGTATAAAATCTGTTGATTAACTTTTCTATATCAAAATAATTTGTGAACTCAGGTGGAAATATCTTGATTTGTTAATTCTCTCAGGTGACCAGTCTGCTATGAATGAGTTGATGCAGATGAGGCTGAGGTCTGGTGGCACTGAAGGTCTTCTTGCAGAAAAACTGGAGGTAACTTATTTGCATGCTTCAAGTTGAAACATTCATCATCACTCTGTTGAGTGTAAATATTGCTGCAGCATACCATTCAAGAAATTAACCGTATTAGAAGAGAATAAGCAAGCTGGGGCTCTGTGGGAAACCACACTTCCCTAAAAAGCCCTTTGATTTCAAAATAGTCAACTCTAATGTGAATTTGAAAGGTTTGATTTTGGCTACCTTAAACTTCAAACTCCTAAGTTCAGTCTGTTCTCTATAGGCGCTGATTACCCAAACTCGAGCAAAGCAGGCAGCCACGATGAGTGAGGTGGAGTGGAGAGGAAGAACTGTTCCGGTGAAGATAGACAAAGTGAGGATCTTCTTGCTGGGGCTGGCCGACAACGAAGCAGCAATTGCTCAGGTAACCCAGAAGCCATCTCCGGTGCTGATGTTCTAAGTGTCCCCTGTCCTTCAATGTGCAAGATAATACACAATACCTGCACTAAAAGCTTTTAAATAATACTTTTTCTCCAACTTGGGGTTGGAAGGCTAAAAGTGAAAGTGGGAATATTGACTATAACCCAAAGCTGAAGTGTCAGCTGGGGATAGTACCCACAGTCTACTAAGTGGTAGCTTGGCAGATCTGTTCTGAGTATTACTGCTCTTTTGAACACTCTGTTCTGCCCAGAAGTGCTCTCTCTCAGTGGCAGGGTGATAACCGTTATTATTTGTAAGTCATTTGGAAGTGAAGGTTACAATTTTAAGAGTAATTGGTTTTGAATTACTGTTCTCATTTCTTTAAGTATCTTGCTCAAATGATCTGGCTTCAGAGCAACCAAAAGAAAAAAAGATATGCATCCATCACCTTTTTTCAGGAACAAAAAGCAATTTGCCAGGTGAAGCAGATGCTATGAGTTCTATAGCATTCTCTTCTTGACTTATGCAAATCCTCAAAAGTGGTAGAGGATTACTAAATGTCAGGATGTAAATTAATTTCAAATGTAACAGTTCTGAAATGCTTGCAGTGGCACACACTATGCATGTCTTCAGTATTGCAGCCAGGTTTTCCACACGGAGCTTTTTCCTTGGAAATGTTGCTCAGGTGGTGTATTCTGCTTCCCAATGGCTGTGTATGGCACCCTTGCTGTTTGAAAAGGTAGTGAAAGGATTTTTAGTAACAATTGTTGCCACTAAAGATGGGCTTTTTGCATCATCAAAAAACATTTATCACCAGGAGAATAATGAGGATAAATAGCAATTTAAATGACAAAATTAAAACTCGGCAAAGGTATAAAGCAAGTGGCAAGAGCAGAACATAGTGTTAAGAAGATACTGCGAGTAGGATACGCAGGATATGGCTGGATGGAAATGTTAGCATTAACCAGTCTTGTCATAATATTGTAAATTGTATGTTACTGAATTATTTTTTTTTCGTAGGTAGTACATGAGTATGGCCAGCAGGTGGAAGTGCAGCTTAGAGTTCAATGTTCTCTCATTTAATTTCCATCCTGCCAGGCTAGCACTTGGGCCTTTTTGATTTGGTTGCCCTCTTTGTTCCATAAAGCAGTGGCAGAACAATGATCTGAATTGGTTTTCATCTTGCTTTGTGTTCCTTGGAAGCTCTGACTAAACAGAGGAGTTTTGTGGTACCAGATCACAACTAGTAATGGCGAGAGCTGAGCATGCAGCAGCAGTATTTACATTCCCAGAGGGCTAAAACTTGCCTTTTGAAAGCAATTGTGCAGTTGCTGTGTCAGCTGTGATGGGCAGTCCAGCTTCAGCTAAATGCATTGTGGTTCCTGGGATCTTTGGCACCTTCCTGCTAGTCTTCACTAAGTTGAAACCCTAACATAACAGCACTGCTCTTCGGGGTTGGATTAGAAGCAAACACAAATGGATGTTTTGTGTAAAAATGGAGATTCTCACCACGATTATATCATTGCCTTCAGTGTGTTATTGGTAACAGGAGAAACAGAATAAATACGCCAAACTGAAATACGAATCCAAGTTTAAAATTACTTCTGTCAGCCTTTTTGTAGACTCGAATGCATGACTTCAAGGGCCCATTGACCCCCATTGACCAGGTAGAGGTGAGAAGGCTAAAGGGAAGAGTGACAGAAGTGTGCTTCTGTCTGATATTGTCTCAAGGATTCTGTGGTCATCTCTGGTAACTAGGACTGTGGCAAAAATGGGCGGTAATAACTTTCAGAGATGATATGCCAAGTTTTAGAACAAAGGAGAAATTAGAAGTCAGCACTCCTAGACTTTGAGAGGTGGGTTGAGTTCCCTGGATCCCTTTAAGATGAACCTGTGCTGTTCTGTCAGGGCACTTGAATCACCAGCTGTAGCACTTATCAGATTGTAGAACAGATACATCTCCCAAATCAGAATGTATGTGCATTTACACGTGGAATCAGTTTAACCTTAGGAGTTTTTGCTTAGAAAGGAAAGCTTTTGTTTCACTGCATGGCCCAGCCCTTTCCCTGTTTGTGCTTGACTGATGATCTAGCTATGTCTGTTTTCATTTTTGTGCATACAGTGAAATTGCTGCGCTCCTCTGGGCGAGGTTGAGAATGCCGTCAGACTCGTCTCTGGTTATTCTCAGTAGTTAGTCCCACCTTAAAAATTCTTGCAGCAAATCACGAAAAAAACCCAACCCCAAACCCCCAAAAACGCCTTCATCTTGGGTCAAGATACCTGAGGCTTTATGAGGGAGTAAAAATAACATTCCTTAATGGGTTTGCAAACCTGAAAAGAGGAGAGGCAGAGACTCTAGAGCTCTACTGAAGAGAAACAAATGAGCATGTTTTTAGACGTTTTTTTTATCCATTTGGACAATTGCAAATTTGCTGTATCAAAGTTCATCTTACGCTTTACATGACATGGAAGTAGTGTAACACAGTGCTGATACACTTTAATCCCTCCTTTGATTGCTAAGGTTGAGGTTTCTTTCTGTGCAGTGTTCTCTTACTGAATCAGTAAGAGTCTTGCGATCCTCATCTAGTTACCTCCTCTGTCACCTGAATGGAAGTTGAGTTTGGTTTTGGGTGCGTTGTTTAATTGTGTACGCGATATGCCAGTACATTAGGCAGAGATCAGGCTTCAACTTGTTTTTTAAAAGTTGTTTTCAAATTTTATTTTTGGGGCAGAAGGCCAAAAAAGCTGCTTCATTTTTTGACAAAACTTGTGGTGACAGCAGAAAAGCACTCAGTCAGTCCTGCTACTAAAATACAGGGTTACTTTAAAAAATGCTTCAAACAAGTGAATTATTGCCACTGTGAACATTACTAGAGTGGGAGTGTAGAAAAGGTAATCATCTACATGTTCTTACCGCATGAGAAAAGTTAAATCAGCGTAACGAGCAGTCTGCATTGGTAGTTTGCCAGTTCAGTAATGCTCAGCTCTTCTGTTACTGGGCCTTTCCCACAGTGCAGTCCAGCCTCAGCTGTTGTCGGAGCAATGTGGGTGCCATCCTGGGAAGGAAGGGAGTTGCTGGGAAAGCCGCTGTTGCAGGGATGAGGCGATCGGAGCTGTGTGTGTGTTAGGCCTTCAGTGCTGCTCAGTTCTCAGCACTGACCACGTTCCCCACGATTTCTGTCAGTTTGTCCCCTAGAACATATTACAGACAGGTACAGGTTGGAGTTCTAGCTACCCATGGATCTTAAAGCCAGAACTGGGGAGCAACTTCGTTTAATCTTCTCAGTTAATTGTTGCACCATGGGATGCAAAATACAAAAATTTCTAATAGATATCTGTCTTAACTTTCCTTTGCTCTTAGGCAGAAAACGAGGAGACAAAGGAACGTTTGTTTGAATCTTTACTCAGTGAGTGTAGAGATGCCATTCAGGCTGTTCGGGAAGATCTGAAACCAGACCAGGTAAGCAGCAAACATCAGTGTTTCCCCTTTCAACAGAGTAGAGATTTTTTTGGGACTGATTTGTTAATGTTAAACTTGCTTAACAGCAGAAGTGGCTGAGATTTCTTTAATAAAAAGCAGCAAAAATGTCTGTCACCTTCTGATTTTATTCTCTTCAGAACTGGGGAGGGTGAATAGCAATGTAGAAGCCCTCATTCTTTTGCTTGGAAGTCTGTTATAACTTCCCTGGTTTACCCAAACCTTGAGTTGTTTCTGATGTTTTATTCCCTCAGCTGCCAGTTTTAAGTAAATCATGCAGTCTTTTGTCCTCAATTTCCACAGAAGCAGCGGGAACACTCTCTGGAAAATGACTCTGGGAAGGTGTCCAACATCCAGTACTTACACAGGTAATAGGCAAACATTGCTACCTGTACTAGCGTCAAGAAATCATGCTCTTATGTCAAGATTTTATTTTTGTTTGGTTTTGGTTTATGGGTTTTTTTGTTCTGTGCCTCTCAGATCTCAAAGGATGACCGTACAGATGAGGATCTGATTCATGCAGCTTTGAAAACATTTTACTTAAGACTCTCATGTTGACCTTTCAGATGTTTTTTTCCCCTACTAGTATCATCTTAGACTAGGGGGAGGAGTTTTTTTCAGAACAAAGGGTAATGTCTGAGTAGTTCTGACAGTCTGTTAATAGTATTTTATCGTATCTTTTTAGTTATTTGACTTACATCAAGCTGTCAACAGCCATCAAGCGGAATGAGAGCATGGCAAAGTCTCTGCAGAAGGCACTGCTACAGCAGCAGCGGTCGGAAGAGGATGGGAAGCGCACGCCACGGCCTCAGGACCTGATCCGTCTTTACGATATCATTTTGCAGGTAATGCTGAGAAAAAAAACCTAATTATACTAGCTGGAGAACTTTTGCACAAAAAGTTATTGTAGAAACTATAGCAGTGCAGATGAACTGCCTGTGAAGTCTGAAGAGCAACCGAGTACCTACAATTACCTTGGTGAAGATGTTCAACATCTACATAAAATGGGTGCCCTTGGTTGTGCACTCTAATGCAGTTTTAAAATAGGTTTTCTGACTATTTTATGCGTCACCCTGATAGCTGCCTTAGTTTCTGCTGGTCAGAGAAAGTAGCAGCTAAAAATACTTCAAGTGTGCTTGTTCTTCATAAGTAGTTTCTCAATTTCTCACATAAATTTTCAATTAACTGTGGGAGCCTGTGGCTGAAACAGTTGTGAATGGGAAAGGGAAATGCCTTATGAAAGAATTGCTTCATGTGAAATCTGAGGAGTCTTTGTCCTAATTCCTGTTTGTGTCAGGAAATCTGTCCTGAAGGCAAACTTGCACAAGTTTCAATGAGTGGCCTTCGCTAGGTTAGCATACTAATAATTAGAAAACTGGAAACTATTTCCATGGGAGTGTACTGTTGACTTGTTAAAAGGGGCAGCTTTCTCTTACTCTAGCAGATTCCAGAAGAAAACAACACCTGAATTTGTTCCTCTGATTCTCTTTTGCCCAGAACCTCGTGGAGCTGACACAGCTTCCTGGCCTAGAAGAGGACAAGAATTTCCAAAAAGAGATTGGCTTGAAGACACTTGTGTACAAAGCTTACAGGTAACTGAGAAACAGCCAGGTTTTCTTTAGCAGGCATTACATCCTCAAAGGTTATTATTCCAAAGCTCTATGTGCTGTACAGGGCTTTGATGCAGTTTCCTCTGCCCTTTTGTGAAATGAAGATTGGATGCTAAGGGGAAACTGGCCAGTTCTTCTTGATATCTCTTCTTATCAGTCATTTGAGTTGGCAAAAGGCATACATGTCAATGAGCCACTCTTCACTGTTGCAGGTGTTTCTTCATTGCACAGTCCTATGTCCTGGTGAAGAAATGGAGCGAAGCTCTTGTTTTATATGAAAGAGTGCTGAAATATGCCCGCGAAGTTCGGGCAGGAGCTGGAGCTTATACAAACAGCTTGAAGGTAGGAACCCAATCCTGTGTGTAGAAGGGAGTTTAAGCTTACGAAAAAGCTCTGTCCCAGTATTTATTGTAAATTAGATGCCAGACCATTACAATTCAAGATTGATCTTTAAGTAGGGAGTAATACTTGCATGTGTGCTTGACAATACAAGTGTCACTGCTTGACACATTATAGCAGAGACTTTCTAGTGATGTGAAAATGCTTCAACTGGCCACTTGCTTGACAGTTGCAACTTGCTGTAACAACTCCGTAACAATTTACCACACTTTCTCACATCTGCATTTTCTGTCATACTACTTCTGTAGTGCCTGAAGGACTGCACTGTAGCTTTTCCTCTTCTGAGAAGACTTATCAGCACTAGGACTTAATTTCTTTGTCAGGCTTTAGCTTTGCCCTAACTCTTAAACTCTGACACATTTCAGGCTCTCAAATAATTTTCTTTAATGACCTAGGAGCTGCCCGATGTTCAGGATCTGATCACTCAAGTCAACGCAGAGAAATACTCCTTACAAGCAGCAGCTATATTAGGTGAGTTGCACAATTATACTAGAGCTCTAATGCCTCTTGAATAACGCCCCTGCAGCTATTTCATTCCTTTTATTTCATTTCCGAAGTTCCAGTTGTTTTTCCACTTCACTCTGATCTGTGTAGGCTCTGGAAAATGTTGTTTGTTTGTTTGTTTTCCACTGGAAAGCTGTCATGGCTGTAGATAAGTATATGTGATCCTTTTAGTCTAGAAAGCAAGCTGCTTCTGCTGAAAATACTGTCTTACGTATCCCAGAAAGTAAGGCTCATAGCTAAGCTTTGAGGGCAGCTGACTTCTGAGACAGTCTTACTTTACGCCAAGACGTAGCCTGTTATTCTTATAGCTTTTTCTTCAATTTTGCAGATGCAAATGATACTCACGAGACTGAGTCTCCATCTCAGGTCAAGGATGGCAAGGTAAGAGCTGAGAGCTCAGGCAAATTCCAGTAATGTTCTTAATGAATATTACTTTTAACCTGTTACCTGAGTGTCTCTTACAATTCAAGAAATGTCGTGCTGATTGGAGTTCGGTTGTGACTAGTGTATTTAAGAGATTTTTATTAGGCTTGGTTTCCTTCTGCAAGTCCTGAAGGTGACTGACAGGCTGGGGTTCCTTGGGTAGGGGCTAGGCAGCTGTTTGCAGCTTCACTAGAAGTGGCATCTTCATTTTTTTTAAATTTAACTTTCTCCCTGCATGTGGGAAGGTTTTCCAGAGGTCCTGCAGCAATGATTTGACAGGGGTTTGAATAATTTTCAAGGGCCCAAGATGTCACTCAAGGAACTTCAGTTGCTGCTTAATCCTCTTTGCTTGTTTGACCTTTGTCAGCTTTGATTTGACATGTGCTTAATTTGCGTTTCTGTATTGGTTTCTTTCAGCCCCTCTCGGAACGGTTTGAGACTTTCTGTCTGGATCCTTCTCTTGTCAGCAAGCAAGTCAGCCTCGTGCACTTCCCGCCGGGCTTCCAGCCCATTCCATGCAAACCCTTGTTCTTTGACCTGGCCCTTAATCATGTTGCTTTCCCACCTCTGGAGGACAAGGTGGAGCAGAAGGCCAAGAGTGGCCTCACAGGATATATAAAGGGCATCTTTGGATTCAAAAGTTAACCAGGACGCCCAGAGGAACAGAGGTTTTATCTTGTATTGATGGGAAAGCTCCAAGAGGTTCTAGGACACAAATATCTGCACCTGAAACCGACAGAGGGAGGTTTTACCATCTTCCTCCCTGTGTTCTGTATGTATGTCTGTGCACTTACATTCTCTCCCTGTATATTAAAGACAACCAACCTATTTGGAAACATACGTACACTATAAATAACTGAAAATAATCTGGACCACGGAGAAATTCCATTCTGTTTGGGGAAGTTGGAGCTTGCTTTGTGACCAGTGGCCTGTTCAGGGCTGGTACACATCTTAGCATGGACCAGGGCGTAGGTATAATTTGATTCCTCCCTCCGCCCCATGATTTGACACTGTAATTTGGTATTTTGGCCTAGAAATCTGGGTGTGATGGGGAAGCGGAGGCAAAAGTAGATGCAGAACTAAACCAGCAAGGTGAAGCTGCCTGCACAAAGGCTATGAAACACTAGCCGGGGGACTAGCTTCTCTTCCCTTTCCACTCCCAGTCCCACTGAGAAGCATATATAGTTATGTAAAGAGAAGTCTCTGTATTTTTTAAAAACGTGATATTCAGAAATGACAAAATGGAGCCTCTTTCCTTATTGATAAGGATAACAAACACCTTTCCAAATGTTAATGGTTACCCCAGTTGTGGTGGAGTATAATGTGAGTTTGTACTCTGGGCTGATTGATTCTTCGTTATTGATACATGTTTTGTTAAATACCTAAGTACATTATAGAACCTATTCTTGCAAGGCTTTTCCCGGGAAACTTGCTTCATGGGTGGCTTTAGAAATAGTGACTTGCTCTTCATGGGAAGTTGGGTCTCTCAGTGTTCATATTATGGTTTCTGATCTAAAGCTTGCCTGAAAACAAGATGATCTTTTTCTGGAGTTCATCTGTTGCTTTTTCTTCATCCTTGGTCAGTAGGTACACCTGAGATGAGCAATAAGCAACAGGAGCCCGGTAGGTTCTTGAGTGATAGATCTTCTCTGTCATGCCAGACAGCTTTTTTTTATAAAGCGCCCAGGTGCTATGGTGATAGGCACTTTCACAATGCAGATAATTCCATAATCGTGATCATTTAAACAGGAAAAAGCCCCACCACACAGCACATGGGCAGAACTGTTCCTAATAAAGTATTTGGAAGTTTCTACCAGCAATGTCTGGGTTTTCACTGGGTCTGTAGCTGGAAGCTGAAATAGCAGTTTGTTCTAGCTGCCTTAACTCTTCTGCACTGGGTGTCTTGACTCTGCATTGTTTCTCCATTTTTAGGCATCAGAGTTAATAGGGGTGGCAACAGAAGAACTGTTTAAAATGATTGGATTGTTGTTGTGGGAATTTTCCATGCAAGGTGCATGTCAGATGGATGGAGGAATTTACAATTTAGACAAGGGAAGGTGATGCAATAACCGGCGCAGACATCAGCTGGTTGATCTGCTTCATGGTACCTCTTTCTTTGTACGTTAATCTGAGCTTCTCTCCCCTTTTTGGCTTTTTTATCAAATCACTTTGAGAACTGTTCTGTTTGGTTTGCAAACCAAACTCCTTTCTGCTTTCCTGCCACAAATCTATGTGGTGCCTGGATTGATTCCAGTGAAACTTGTGCTGCCGCCACTTTCTAGTTGATTACTGTTACAAGAAGCTAGGAGCAATTGGCCTTTTCATGTTAAACATCTTTTTGACAGATAACTGATCAGTTGAACGCAGATAAGGAATCTGAAAACAATAAAGTTTTATTCCTGACCTCTGAGGCGTGTAGTTTATGTTGAGCATTGAGAACACGGAGCGCTCTTTGCTTCCCAAGCTGTTCATAGGATCAAGGTCACGCCGTCACCTGGGGCTACTTAACCCCTGGAATGGCCACTTAGTTCTGGAGGAGGATCCTCTGCCTGAAGGCTCAGATAACAACATGCAGCATTCTCAGAGGTAACTTGGCTTATTTGTTTTGATATGATGTTAATAGTGAGCAGAGTGGGGTTTGTAAACTGCATTGTGACTTAAATAATGTGGAAGGCACTGATGAGGCACTAGGAAAAAATGTTAAACAAAAAAAAAAAAGAAAGGGGGGGGAGGGAGAAAGTAATACTGTTATTCAAGTCACCTGTATGATGAAAACCAGACTCAAAAAGTTTTATTGAGGTTCTTAGCCTTGAGATGGAGCTTGGAATGGCAAAGGTGAGGCTTAGACAGCAGCAGTTAGAAGGGAACAGTGCAGGAAGGTGAAGTGTTTGATGTGACAGAGCAAACCAATTCCCCTGGAACCAGCAAGCGTTGTGCCTGAAACTGCCGGAGCAAGATGCAGAGCACTGGTTTATGGTGCTTGGAAACCTGCTTCCTTATTGCTCTGGTCTTTCATTAGGCTGTACTGTTCAAAGTGTTTGCTCTCTTTCCGTGAATTAATTGGCAAGTAGGCCATATGACTGCCCTCAAAACAGGAAGCTCCAGCAGAACGGTCAAGATTATTGCTTTCAATCAACTTTTCCTATGGAGTATCTTTGGGCTCAGCGCTGGAATTTTAATTACAGGCTGAGCTAGCCATGTCTGGTACCATTGCATCAATTAAAAGAGGCATGAGATGTACATCGTGGCCCTCGGCCCCACCGTCAGAGATACACTTGTGTCTTGGGCAGTGTTCACTTCTGGTCATGCGCTCCAGGGGGTCTAGTGACAATGGATAGGTCCTGAGGGACTCATGGCACGTATGAGAAATGATTAGCATGAGACAAACCGGGCAGTTAAAAAGAGAAATGAGAGGTGACACCTGGGATGGTAATAGTCTGGCCTGAGTGCTCCTAAGTAACAGTCTCTGTCTCCTTTAAAACAAGGAATTGGGGGTATTTTTAACTGAAGGTGTCATGCTGCTGGAGAAAAATCGTTGCTGTCTAATCCAAGCTGCTTCGGGTGGAGAGCATCCCAGGTGAGCACCGGCAGGGAGTTCTCCGGGCCTTTGTGGCTGCGTTATCCGGATGCTCTGGCAGCCGGTGTGGGATGCACCTGGCAGTAAAGGGCTACAGTTGCTGGAGCTGAGGAGTGGGAAGTCCTTTTCCACCTGCAGTGGATTGAGTAGAACTGGTTCTTGGGAGAAGATGCATCTGTCGAGAGATGTCTGTGCTCCCGCATAGCTGTTGTCGCCTGCCCCGTTAGAGCTACGAGCACAAAGACCCCACGGTGTTCAGCCCAGGATGTAAACTGGGAGTTTGCTCACTTAAAGCAGTGTTTTAATGCTATGTTGATTGTATTTGGCTGCTCCCCTTTTTCTTCAGGACTGGATTGCTATTTTCAAGCGTAAGAACAGCTGGAGGTTGCTTTGCCTGCCAAAGAAGAGCCCTGTCTGATCTGGGTGGGAGGAGTGCATGGTGGGTGCCCCCGCTGTATAATAGGAAGCTCCAAGAGGAAGGACAGAATGGAAGCTGATAATGATCCTGAAAGCTTCCTGGCAGAGGTGGGCTCACAGGCACTCCTGTGCTCTGAGCTTTCCTGGGGCTGAGGCAGGAGCAGCAGCAGCTCTGGGTGCCGGCTTTGCCGTCTCCTCCCTCCCCTGCTCCACATTGAGGAAGTGCCGGGCAGCGCTGCAGAAACCCGGGTCACTTCTCATGTCCCTCTTCTTCTTGGGATCTGCCCTGTCCACCCCTGGCCCTGGCACCGGGAGGGTTCGGTGTGGAGTGCCGCTGTGCTCCGGGAGCTGATCTCGCAGTGGTTTGCAGGGACACACCTACAGCAAAGCTTCGTGCCGGGCTTTCGCTTCTCGGGCTCACCCAAGTCACGCCGAAGGTGAACAGGTTTGTGAAATGCAGCCGCTCCCTGACCCTCTCCCGTGGGTGAGGTCTCCTCGCCCCGAGTGTGCTGCTTTGTGTCTGAGGAGAGGCTCAGTCCTTTGCTCTCCTGCTGCAAGGTCCCCTGAGCTGCTGGTCGGGTAACTGCTGCTCTCGCTGCAACAATCCCGTCTCTTGTGGAAGTGGATCGTGGTGGGATTCGGGTGGGGACAGAGCGGGGAGGTCCTTGCTCTGGAGCATCCAGCCCAAACACCTGCGGTGTCATAGAATGGTTTGGGTTGGAAGGGACCTTAAAGATCACCCAGTGCCACCCCCTGCCCTGGGCAGGGACCACCTCCCACCAGCCCAGGTTGCTCCACGCCCCGTCCAGCCTGGCCTTGAACCCCTCCAGGGATGGGGCAGCCACAGCTTCTCTGGGCAACCTGGGCCAGGGGCTCACCACCTTCACAGTGAAGAATTTCTTCCTAATATCCAATCTAAATCTCCCCTCTTCCAGTTTGAAACTGTTCCCCTTCATCCTATTGCTCCCCTCCCTGATCCAGAGTCCCTCCCCATCTCTCCTGGAGCCCCTTCAGATACTGGAAGGGGCTCTAAGGTCTCCCTGGAGCCTTCTCTTCTCCAGGCTGAACCCCCCCAACTCTCTCAGCCTGTCCTCACAGCAGAGGGCCTCCAGCCCTCGCAGCATCTTCGCGGCCTCCTCTGGACTTGCTCTTTGTTTTTGTTTGCATTGGGGATTTACTTTTTGCAGTGGGGAGCGAATGATTAGCACCTTGCTCTGTGCTGAGCGCCAGATTATAATGTTTGAGTTCCAGCTAAGCCCAAGTGCAAATTCCTGCGTGGGAGGGAGACGGCTGTGTCCGTCCTCCCCGCTGCGTCCCTAGCCCTTCTCTGGGCTGCCGCGAGTGTCCCGCGGTGCAAACCTTCCCACCTCTGGCCTAAAAAGAAGTAATGTCTCAGAGGAGGAGGTTTAAAACCACTTTCAAAGGGTGCAGTTTGCACGTCTGTTGTGCGCATGTGGCCCTGGGCCCAGCTTTCATGTGCTCCAGTGCCATCAAATTCAAATTCCGACCCAAGGTCCTGGGCTGTACTTAACATTTCTAGGCACTGCCGCATTATGATCTTTGGCAACCTCCTCCACTGCTGGGCACCCGTGGTGTTGGGGTTATTAAAGTTAAAATTCTCGCTCTGGAAAGAGTTTTCTTGCTGCTCCCCTGCTGGGCTGGGGGATGACAGTGTCCCTGCACAGACAAGGTAGTTTGCCCAAGGCTCACAACGCTGTGCGTGGGGATTAGTGACTCCCGTCCCCAGCCCGTGGTCAGTCCGGGGAGCCATGCCGTGGCTGTGGTGCCCGAATGACTAAAGAGCAGCATCAAAGCCTTTAAATTACCTTCAGTGCTTGCCTTTTTCCACTCAAGTGGGAGAGCGTCTGATTTTCTCAGAGCATCAAATTAAGTCGGGGAAGGCGGAGCAGAATTAGTTGTGGCAAAGAGATTCATCCCGCTCTGGTCCCTGCCTGTGACACAACCACTTGGCACCAAATCAGGCAATAGCAGCTCAAAAATGGAGCTTTGCAGGAGATTCGGGTCTGATTTGAAAAGCGCTCGGGGGTTCTGGGCTGACAGGCAGCGGCGGGGGGTGTGAGCCACCCCGGCTCAACGATGCTCCTGGCTGCGGCACCCGCTGTCCCCAAATATGGGCTGGGGACTGACGCTGCCCTCCCGCCTGGGGGGTGGTTTGCAGATGCTGTCACGGCTCTGCTCCATGTTTTGGTCACCCAGGAGGGGTTTATCTCCTCTCCCGCTAGCCCTGTGCTGCAGGTGGAGGCCTTCCATGGGCTTGGTTTGGTTTGGAGGGAGTGTGAGAGCAGGATCCTTCCCCGCTGGTGTGTGAGCATCCTCCTTCCTGATGCCCTCCAGGTCTCACCAAATGGGGGGCTCCAGCCTGGACCCCTCTCCTCCACATGCCTTCTCCTTTGCTCAGCTGTCTGTACCAGGGCCAGGAGTTTTTTCTCCCAAGCAGGTGTGCCTTTGAGCTGTTCCAGCTGGCCACCACCTATGAAATAACGTCCTCCAGGTGGTTTCACACATTACAGGGCCTTTGCGCTGCACTTGAGCGTGGAGGCGGAGAGGAGAGAGCAAACCTGTCCTCGTGTCTAACTTTCCATCACCTTGCCCTGGGCCAATTGCCTGGTGCTTCAGTCCAGCGTTTGTCAGGGACGGTCCCTTCTCCAGGGCACTGCTGTTTGAGCAAAGCAGCTTTTTTTTGGGAGACATGAGAGAAATCTACCCCAAAAGCTCTGATCTCCCACCCTGATTTCATGGGGTGCTTCTCCGGCTCTGCCCTGTGTGTGAAGGTTGCCTTTCCAGGCAGGTGTTTAATTACTTCTCATTGCCTGGTTAATGATCTAGGACACGTCTCGTTCAGATCCAATCACCATGTTTGGGGAGCAGCTCCCTTCAGCAGTGTCAATGGATAATAAAGCCAAATTTGCAGGCTGCAGCCTGTAAGTTGTAAACAGGTTTTCCAGACAAAGTGTCTTGAGAATCTGCCATTAGTGAATTTATTTAGTGCTATTACAGCCTTGCTAATCCTCTGGGGAGAGGAAAATTAGGCTAACGCATTACCTGCTGTAGGGAATTGCCGTGATGGCCTGCTCGTTAGCTCTAGGGCTTAAACCCAGAAGAAGGTGCAGGATGCCGTAATGAGCCAGGAGAGGCCATGGGGTGGGAAATGGGCAGGTCCTTTTGATGTCTGAAGGGTCTAGGGATGAGTTGTCCATAAAAGCCTTGGGCCTGAGCTGTTAACCCGATGGCGTGGTGCAAATGTCCTCTGTATTTAGAGAGATACAAAGGAGCAGGGCCAGGATTTTCCATTTGTGCGGGGGAGCAGCGCTGGATTTGGCCTCCTCTGGTCTTGTGGGGGAAGGTCACTTGGTGCCGAGCCGGCTCCGAAGCCAGATCCTGTTTTCCTCTGTGAACTCTGGTGGGATGCTGAGCCCTGTCCCGTCCCAGGAAGCTCCTTGATGGGTTTCAATCAGACCTACAGGGAGAAGCGCGGGGGCCTTTGCACTTCCCCTCTGCTTAGCAATTGGTAAAGATAAAGCAAAGCAAAGCAAGGTTTGAGGACCGAGTAATTTTAGACTTAAGAAAATCAAGTGTCCCACTTTCCCCGTGGGATGGCAATTTTTAATGTTAGGCAGACTGTTCTGAGGCTCTGGAGTTTCATTTTGGCTTGCATGAAAACTGCTCCACAAGGAGTAAAAAGGGCTGGGATAAAAATTATACGAAAAGATGTCATCCCTGGTGTCTGTGAGGAAAAAGGAGGCTGATGGCTGACTTGTGCCTGGTGGGAACAGGCTCTGACACCTCCCACGGTGGTGAGTGTCCAGGGGCCCGTGGCTCCTGCCTCCGACAGCTGCTCTTTGTGCTTTGCTCTTCATGCTCTGCTGTTCTCCATGACTTTGGAGACTCTTACGAGGGTTTTCCCTCCTTTTTGCAAAGGCCACGTATCCTTTGCACCAAGTCCTGGTCCAGGCTGGCTGTAGCTGCTGGTCCTGTTGCCAAACAAGCAGCATCTTGGCGTAGCAAAACATCTCTCGCTGTTACAGAGGGTTCCTGCCTCTGTGCAGCCTCGTGCATCTCTCCAACACTGTTGATGTACTTTAAACTTTGGGACAACACTATTAGAAATAACAATGAGGTGCTGAGCACAGGCGGGAGAGCCTGTGACTCGCCTCTGCGTTTTCACAAAGGAGAGGGGTGAGACCTGAGAACAGGGAACCTTTCCCCAGCTGCTGGGCGCTGCCTGTCTGACCACGCGGCTGTGAAACTTCCTAACTTTGCCCGTGAGGACGTGGTGGCGGGTGCCACTGGACGGGGCAGCTGGGGAGACGGGCCCTTGGTTTTACTTGGTGTAAATAGGGGTGATCGTTAGCAGGGGCTTTACAGGGGTGAGGAGGTGCATTGACTGCTCTTCCACAGGTGGGGTTTTACGAACAAATCAAGGAGGTTTTTCCAGGTGGATTGAAGACTGAACCCCATCCACCCTCCTGCACCTGTGCTCACTGATGGTTTCTGCTTTTCTGCTCCCACCTCCCAACTGTTCAATTTGTTGTAAAGGTCCTTCCATTGCTCCTCTGTAGGCACCCACCAATTCTACAGCATCGTTTAAGACCTGAACTGTGGGGTTTTCCCTGCGGTGCCTGGCCAGCGGCAGCTCTTGGTGGTGTGACATGGGAGGCTTGTGCCACGTAAGGGCTCAGCTCATCGCTTTGATTTCAGCACATCGCTGCCCAGGAGAACGATTTCAAGAATGAAGCAGCTCAAAAGCAAGGAGGTGAAGTGGGAAGAAAACTCAGCCAGAGGACTGGGGTGCAGAGGGCGGTGAGGAAGCGCAGAGGAGGTGAGTATGTCATCATCCAGAAGGGCAAACGGTCTTAACAGGGAGTAGTAAATCATTTATGGGCCATCTTAAGCTGTCATCTCCTCTGTAAAAACTTATGAGAGGCCTGCCTGATAACGAAGGCACGCCTGATAACGAAGGCATGCCATCCTCTAAACTCCTCCTCTGCCAGTTCCTTACGAAAGATTAGTCCAGGATTGTTCCTGAAATCTTCCTTCCCTGAAATGTTACCTGCTCACCAAGGTCCTTTCCACACCTGTGCCTGCTGTCTGTCCCTGCGGGTGACCTACTCACCTGTGTGAGCAGCATCTGGTTATGGGACTGCTCTGTGAAACCAGGCATCTGCATCCTGGCACAGCTCCAGGCTACTGGGATGAATCCCCACATCCCGCTCTGGAAAGTGAATACAATGATTATGATGTGACTTCTCAGACCATCTCCTGTTGTGTCTGGAGCCCTGCCGTGCAGCCAGCCCCAGGTCTATACCCCCAGGAGATCTATCTCAGCCCCCAGAGTGAGCTGTAGCCGAGCTGGGGACCTGCCTGGGCAAGACACAACCTCCTCTTGGCTTGGCTTTGTCTTGTGGATCAATGGCAGCGTTTCAAGGCTGGTTGACCTGGAATGAAAGGAAGGCTGCCCACCCCTGACCCGTGTCCCCGTGGATGATCTCGCCGGGCTGAGGCAGCTCTGCCAGCGGGGAGCACTGCCGCAAGTGCAGAGCGATCCCATTGGAAATCTGGCTGTGGTGGGAGGATGGTCGGGAGGTGGGACGCCCTTGGTAATGCTCTTCCGGATGGTCTTCTTGGAGACCTGTGCTTGGGTTTCCAGACGCAGAGGAGTGAGTAGGTGGTGGGGCAGTTCTGCCCAGGGTTCTGGGGCGCAGGTCCAAGTGCCAGGCACAGCTGTGTGGGTGGCTGTGGTGGAGAACTGGTTGAACTGGTCCCCTTGCCTGTTGCTTCTTGCAGGGCCTGGGTTAACCATTGTACTCTGCCCTGGCACGACTGGGGCTGGTCTGAACAGAACCCGCTGAGGATCTGGAAGTGAGCTGGGCTGAAGCAAACAGTGCCCGTCCCAAGCGTTCCCCTGGGGATTCTTGCAGTGATGTCCCCTTCACCTGCGCAGGTTGGGGTGGTCATCGCAGCATGAGGGAGGCTGGGCTAGGGGCAGGGGGAGCATCCCTTCCCTCGCAGCAGGCGTTTACCTGCAGCAGAAAGTGGTTCTGGGACGGATGTGGTGGCAGAGGCACTGGGCTGGCAAGACCCACAACCTAGAGCCATCCTTGGCTCTGCCTACGGCTTTCCCTGGCCACTCTTGTTTCCTGGGGCTGGGCTGGTGACAGACCCCATGGGGCTTTGCTCTGGCAGGTGAGCAGGCAGCAAAGAGGAAGACATCAGGCTGGATGCTCAGCATCGCTCCTGGACCAGGGCTCCAAACCCCGCGGGATCTGGCCCGGCTCTCCCGCTGGTGTCTGGGAGCGATGGGTGCTCCTCTGCCAAATGCGCTGCTGCTTCTCCCGTCAGCCCTGAGATTAGCCCCGTGTTTATCTGTCCCGTCTGCGTGCGGCACGGAGGACACTGCTGCCTGCCAGAGCGTGCGTCTGTGTGTGCACAGGGGCGAGATCAAAGAGTATTAGCTTTTAAAAATTGGTCTGTCTTTCCAAGGGATCCTTGCCAGCTGGAGACTTGGCCCGGGGAAGGATCACACCTCTGTCTTGTTAAACAGAGGAGAGGAAGGTGCTGTTTTGAAGCTTTCCGGGTGAGGAGCTGCAGCCCTCGGCTCGAGGCTGCGGGTGATGGATGGCTGGGGAAGCAGGCTGTCCGGGGCGGTGTGTGTTGCTACGTGCCTGGTTTACTTTTTGTGCTAATTCTTAGAACTTCCTCCGCATGCGAGCACGCTGTCTTCCCAGGGATTACAGGCAGCCCATCTTGTTCAACTGAGTTTCCTCTGAATTCACAGGGGACTGATCCCCTCCCGGCTCGTGTGAACAGCCCTGCAGAGAACGGCTTGTCCCGTGCAGCCGCGGGCTCTGGCGTGCTCCTGCTTTGCCTGGCTACAAACTGAGGTCTGCTTGGCCTCAAACACTCTCAACTCTTGTCCCTGGCAATGCTTCAGCTTGCTTTAAGCCTTCAAATGTAAATGCAGCAGGGTCTGGTCCTGTGGGCTACACGTTCCTCCTCCGTGGGACCCCCCAGCTTCGGTCAAAGACCATCTCAAAGAGCTTCGTGGCTGCCATTGGCCAGCTGGATGTTAATGGCAAAAGGGTGATCTCTCAGCAGCCACTTTCCATCCCCTCTGTAGACCTCCACACAGCAAAGCCAGGCCCTGAAGCAGGTCTCCATTAACTCCAACCCCCTTGGAGGAGAGGTCACCCCTCCTCCTAAGGTCCACACCAGCCACCTCCCAGTACTTTGAGCTGGGGGGACCTCCTGTCTTCATGCTTCTAAGATCTTGGCGTGAGAAGCAGGGCCCAAGCTGATTCTACCATGAAAAGGTAGGGCTTTGCAGCTTGTAGAAGAGCAAAACCATAGCAGAAATCAAGTCCCTTGCAAAGGAGCCTTGTCCCACACGTGTCTTTCCCTCTCTCCTGAGACGTGATTTCTTTTGTGTCAATTTAAAGAGGACAAAAAGGTCACCCAGGAAGTGATGATAGACCCTAGGCCTTTGCCTGGGTTGTCCTTGGCCACATGAAACGGGGAAGAACAGCCACAAACCTGTGTTGACATCATGGGTGGCTGGTGCTTACGTGGGGGCTGTGGTCCCCATCCACTCCTGTCTGCTTCCTCTTCCATCCTCTGCCCTCCCTCCCTGCTCCTGCACCGGATAAGGATCCCGTGTGGCTGCGGGATCCATGCTGGATCAGCTGGAAACACAGGATTCCTGGTTTGTGGGAAACTTTGAACTTTGTCTTATCTGCCCCCCAGAGGATGTAGGTGGCAGCCAGCCCTTGCTGTGGTTTAGGAGAGCTGTGGGGCTGGGCAGCCCCACCGAGCAGCACAGCCTGGACGGGCATCCCCCAGGAGCCACGGAGATACCCGGGTGTTGTTGGGCTGTACTGGAAACCAGTTGTACTAGAAACCAGTTGGGACTCTGAACCTTTGCTCCACAGGAGAAAGAGCTGCCCAGAGGCAAAGCCTGCTCCAAGGTCTTGTGTAGACAGAGTGTCTGGGTAGAGCCTCAGACCCAGGTCTTTGGGGCTTTGGTACCCAAGTTTGTCCCAGAGCCTGAATCCCGCGGGTCGAAGCTCCTGTGATGCTGCATTGGAGCTGCTGACCTTAGTTCTGCCATGAGCCCTCGGTGTTTTGCCGGGAGCCAGGGCCACTTTGTGCTGAGCCTGGGCCAAAAGTTTACTGAACTGCAAAATAACATCGTGTTCTGCGAACTGGTGGTTCCCAAACTGCCACTGCTGCCTTGGAAACCTCTTGGTTGGCTTCGTCCGTAGGGCTTCTGCTACTTCTCTCGCGTTTGAAGCAGCTAATGCAAGAAGATGCTTTAAAATGTGTTTCAGTAGTGGCTGTGCACTCCCTCGAAGTCACCTTTGCAGACTTTTCCTCCCCGCAGAGGCCGTGCTCGCTGCCCCTCTGCTGGGAAACTGCTGCATGGTTCTGGCTGTGTGCGCCAAAACGCTCTCCAAGCCAGGGCGAGGTCTCCCGTTCTCCCGCTGGGGCTCTGTTCTTTCCACCCTAAACTGGTTTTTCGAGTCATTTTTTCATATGTGCCTCCATCTCTGCTGCTGCTGCTCACCTGCGCGTGGGGAGGAGCCTCCCAGAAACTGCTCTTTAGCACGCCGCCGTCCTTCCCTCCCTGAGTCTTGTCATTCCATCCCCACAGACCGCAGCAGAGTGCCAGTGCCCACGACGGCTTCGCAGACTCCGGGAGATCAGCTAGGACTTCACCAACATGTTCAAGGGGGTGGGCAAAGGCTCCCCAAGCAGAAGTTCCCCCAACAGAGGTTCCCCTGTCAAGCCTAGCAAGTAAGTGCAACTCCTCTCCTCTCTCTAAGCTGTCCCGTGGACCCTGGGGGAAGATGTGGGAAGAACGCTCGATGTCTCCTAAGAACGTCTTTGTGGAGCAGCCAGAAAGTTGGGGCTCGCAGGGAGCTGCTGCCAAAACGTGCTGCCCCAGCTGTTGTCCTTGTCTTTGGTGGGCTTTGTGCTCCAGCCCAGAAGTATCCGTGCTGCCCCCGGGACGTGCAGTGCCCAAAGATGTGCTCAGAGCTGTGTTAGTTGAGCAGGGAGGTGCGAAGCCCCTTTTGGGCAGGTAGGAGTAGGGAGAACAGATGCGGCCTCTTTGCTTGGGTGGAGCAGGCTCTGCTCGAAGGCAAAGCAGACACCAGCCTGGATTTGGGATCCCCAGACTCACTGGTTGTGTGAGGTTGGTGTGATGCTGCCCTGGGAACTGGGATCCCTGGGGAGGGATGCTCAGCGGGCGGAGATGGGTGAGGAGTGGGTTTGCTGCCGACTGCTCTAGTCCATCCTGGTGACAGGCTGGGTCTCTGCAGGTCAGATAGCTGAGGTTGCCTCTTTCAGGCCCATCTGAGGCAGCACCAAAAGGATCTGACAGCCATGTCCCCTCTGAAGAGATTTCCTAAGTTTTGGGGAGCGAGATGCGTGATGGGACCAGGATGTTTCCCTGGGAGTGGGGCGTCCCCTGGGAGGGGGTGCTCCTGCAGAGAGAGCGCTCATCCCTCCCTTCAGCTGCAGTTGCTAACTCAGGCTTATTTTCCACCTTCCTCAGCAATTTTGCATTTCCTAGTGTTAGTGGGCCGATTCTGCAGGAATCCCTGTCCCTGAGGACGAGGGAGAGAAGGGGGTGCTGGCCCCATCCCTTGGGACCACCAAGGGCAGCAGCCCGGGTTGGTGTGTGTCAGACGCCTGGGTGGACACAGCAGGGTGCAGGCACCCAACCGCGCCGTTTATGGGGGCCAAACCCAACGTCTGCAAACAGCCTCTGAGGAGGGTGGTGGCCCGGTGCTGCTGGGCAGGGCAGCGGGACCTGGGGAGAGGAGGGGTCCCAGCAGAGGCTGAGGCTTCCCCGTGCGGATGTCGGAAGCTAGTCCCCTGTCCTGCCGTAGGAAACTGCCTCAGTGGAGCTGAGCACTCACAAACTCATCACGAAGGCAGATTTGGGGCTTCTCTGAACATCAAGCCTTTGTTGGGACCTGACTGTGGTGAGACACCTCCCCAGAAGCCCCAGAGCTGTTTATACTTAGTTTAGCTGTTTTTAGCTGGCTTTTTGTCTCTGTTTTTAGTCTTGCTAATGCAATCTATCCTCCTCCCCAGCCTGTGGTGCATGCTGGCTTCCAAACCTGGGATGGGGATTTCACGTGAGGCTTCCTAGGACAGCTCGCTGCAGCCCCCGTGGTGCCGCAGGAGGGTTTGGGCCAGGTTCTCCCCCAGCGTTGAGCCTCTTGGGATAACTGGAATCTCATCCCGGTGAGACCTCACACCTCTTCCCTGTGAAGGATGGAGGCTGGAGCCAGAAGCAGGGCAATTACCGAGCTAGTTGTGCTTGTTTTAGGAGACACCAAGCATCAGACAAAGGCTAATTGGTTTGGCCATGGCCTGGGGCTTGGTCAGCGCCCACATTAGCTGAGAAAATGAAGGTTGGCCCCAGGAACATGTTGGTGGCCCATAGCTGTTCCTGGTGACCCTGAGGCCAGAACATCAGCAGCAGTAGAGGTTCCCTGCCTCTGGGGGTTCTCGGTTAGTGGGTGCCGCTCCTGGCACAGACCCCTAGAGCAAGTCCCTCGTCTTGGTCCTTGGGACCATGGTGTTGAGCATCCCGCTTCCCAGGTCTGCGCTCGGTGGATGCATCCCAGAGAGGTGGTAATAAGCGCAGGTTTGTTGCCAAGGAACATCCTGGCTGTGCCCTGCTCTAGGAGGAGGCAGACTGCAGGGCTGAAAGGGAAAACTCACGAGAAGGTGGAATTGAATCAGATCTGGCTGGACTGGCTGCCCGGGTGCGATCTTGACAGAGGCCGTGGGTGGTTTTGGAGGTGGATGGCAAGTCACCTCCTGGTTTAACCATCTCCTGGGATTGCTGCTTCTGCCACCGCCTCCCTCTGTTTGTCCCCGATCAGTCTAGAGCAGCATGGTCCCCAGGGGGACAGGCACAGGCTCAGGGGACTGACCCATCAAGGGTGGGGAATTGTTGGTGGCATGCTGCGAGTGTCTAAGGCTGGCAGGTCAGAGCGTGCAAAGACTTCTGCGTGTTGGGGAGAACAGACCCAGCTTTGGGGTCTCCCTTGCGACCATGAAGCAAAGTCCCCTGGAAGGAAAGGACAGGGAGGGTGGGGGACTGAAGGGGGTGGGTGCTGTTGTCCTGCCCAAACGTGGTCTGGCAGGAGTGACTGGGAGCAGGGGACAGTCCTGCTCCTGCTGAGAGACGCCATCCCTTGTATGCAGTTGGACTGTCTAGGAGGCAGAAAGTGGTATGAGAAATGAACCAATTCATAATGATAATAACAGTGCTCTGCCTCTTCTAGGCATGAGATAGCCCTAGGGAGGAGGCCTGCCCTGGCTCTTGAGGAGGAGGAGCAGGAGGAGCTCTGCCTGTCATCTCGGCTGGCTTGGGGCTGCAGCTGTAATGCATGTACCATGAGTAGGGTCGGACCCGAGCCCCTCCATGGGATGCCCAACATGAGCATGGGCGAGCTTGTGGCTGCTCACACCCCGTCCGATGCCTGGCTGCCTCTCTGCAGCCCAAGCATCAGCATCTTCACCGTGAAACATGGGGCCCTGCTGTGCTCAGCTCTCCTTGAGTGACGCTTCTCCTGGGGGCAGCAGGGATGGGGCAGGAGGGACAGCCCCGAGGAAGGATGGTGACACCTCTGTGTCACTGCAGGCTGTGTGGACGGGGGTTGGCATAGACAGGAGAAGCTTGTGCTCCTCTCGCCATGATCCGTGGAGGGTCTGTGGTGGTTTGGGCACTTCTTTAAGCGTACATGGACTAAGCGGGTTCCTCAGCATTGCTCCCACCTCAACCGAGGAGCATGGTGAGGGTGGGAGGCTCAGCTGAGGATGGATGGCTTCTCCATCGTGCATCAGGCCTTACTCTGGCATCCAGGACAATGTGTAGCCATCCCTCTCCTCCCAGGGCATCCCATCTCTGGCTTCAGCGCTCCTCAGCCTGGCTGCTGGCTACAGGGTCTCAGTCTCCTCCTCTGCCCAGGCTCCCTCCCTTGGCCGGCATGGAGACCTCCTGGCTGTCCACTGCAGGACACACAGGGGACACCTCCTCTGCTCCTGAGATGGTGCTCTCCAGGAAGCATCACTTCTTCCCTGAAGATCGGGTTGTTTGCAACAGCATCGTCGTTCCTAACCTCGGGCGCGCCGTGCAGTGTAGAGGCAGCGCAGGCTGGGGATGGGCAAGGCTGAGCCCCTGTCAGCAGGAGGTTGTTGAGGTCTTTTCAGTCCATAGTTTTGTTGTGTCTCAGCCTAAACAGAGCTGATTCATGTGTACAGCCTTGTGAACCAAGAGATGGGGTGTCCCAGTCTTTCCTTTAGCCAGGAAGGGGGTGCCATGAGGAATAAGGAGAATTTTATTTGCGATCTACCCTCCCTGGGAAGGACGGATCCTCACTTCTCCCCTCTTGGAGCTGCACAGAGGTATCTGTGGTCACATCACAACAGGGCTCAAACTGGACACCCCATTCATGAACTTCCCACGCAGGAGCTGAATTCAGACCTCTCGGGGCGGACGGGCTCCCCCCGGCGCATGGGGGGAGGCGTCCATCCCCTGGGATGGCAGCCAGCCCGTGACTCACTCTCTCCTCCCTGCGTAGAGAGACCGGGCAGGAAATTTGGGTGGTGCTCAAGTATTTGCTCATGGGACACCACCTCATTCCAGGCGTGTCGAGGATGAGTGGGAGATTGTGTAACCTCCTGGGGAGGGGGGACTTCCTGGGGCTTCCAGCCTGCTGCACGCTCAGGTTCACGGGGACCGAGTCCTGTGTCTGTGCTGCTCCCACCCACCCTGTTGTGCTGGGACCTGGGGTCACCCTTCGTCCCCCTGAGCTCTGAAGTTTACCCCAGGAAAAGCATCCATGGGGCACAGATGGGGTAGGAGGGATGTTTAACGGGGTATAAGACACAGGTTGTAGGAGACAGTGATGCTTTGATGATGATGATGAATGACCTGCTTGGGCTCTTTGGCTCCATGATCCCTGGACTGAGACCCTGTAGAAGAGGGCACTGCCAGAGCGCAGCAGTCCCCCGTTGACTTCGCTGACGTGCGTTTTGCAGGCAGGGAAGCTGAGGCATGGCCAGGAGACGCTGCCAACCCAAAGCCCCTGAGGGAGCTGGGAACTGCTGCGTTGCAGGCTCACGCCACCCTCTTGGGAAATCCAAACCAAGGGAGGAGTCGGAGAAAGGGGACAGGAGGATGCTGTGAGCAGGAGCGCTGGGGCTGCGCCTCTGGAGCTACATGGGCTCAGCCGTGGTCAGCATGGAGCCCACGTTTCAAGCCAGCTCAGCCCATCTGTGGCATCTGAGAGCCTGGTTTGGGGTGACCGTAACACTCAGTGGCACTTAACAGTCACTTGGGGCAGTAATATATGAACATTCCAGCATCTGCTCTAGCCTTTGGTATGAACTACCGAATAGCTGGAGCCATGATGAGGAGCTGACGCAATGACAGCCATTAAGGGAACCGCTTCCCCTGGTCCTTTGCTAGATTCAGGGGCTAGGAAGGAAACCACATGGCTGGAGGGCAGATATGGATGGCTCTGCTGCAGGATATCACCTTTCTCCTACCTTCCTCCTCCACCAAAGGCACAGGGGAGGTTGTACCACCTGACCCCTGTGCAATATCCCATTGTTGCTGCTCAAACTCTTTCCGTCTGGCCTCAGACCCCAGAGTCAGCACGTAACTGAGCTGAGCCTCTGCTGAACTTTGTTCCACCAGCCGTCATCCAAGGGCTAGAGTCCCTGGATGATGCTATCGACCCGCACCCTCCCGCCTCTGCTGGCCCACATCCTGGCAGCGCTGCACTCTCCCTGCCTGGAGGGTAGGACCGGCACTCTCCTCAAGGGCAGATGCTATTAAAAACAACAGGACACGAGGACAAAGGTGGCACCAAGGTTTGTGCTTCCTTGTCCGCAGGGAGCTTTGGGAACCATCCCGTGCCTTCCTGTGGGCTCTGGATGCAGCTGTTTCAGCAGGGCTCTCGGCACTCATTCACGATAGCAGTGATGGAATAGGTGCTGTGATGGTACCATCGGTTGTGTGATGACACTGGGGTGAGAGACAGTAAGAAATGGTCTGATGGGGACCTTCAGTGAATCTTCACTGCGGTGAGGAGGGCTGGTAGTTGTGCTATGGCCTTGGGAAATTTGTCCCCAAGCCCTGAAAGCAGCATGACTGCAACAGCCTACACAGTGCCCAGAGGGGCTTGTAGGCTGCGTAGCAAGTCCTTGTCCACTGCAGCCTGGTCCTGGGGTGGCACTGGCCTCTCCAGCATCAAAATGGGCTGACCTGCAGAGCGCTTTGCATGAAGCAAGACCACAGGATGGCTGTTCTGGGTCAGGCTGAAGGACCATCTCACCCACCTCTACCAGCAGCCAAGGGCAGACACCCAGGGAAACGCCTCCAAACAGGGCAAGCATGTTGTGCTGCCTCTGCAGGGTGCTCTCCTGGCCTCCAGCTGTCTGTGGCTTCAGGTCTTCCCAGTCCAGATGTGGTGTTGGTGCATTCGTGAGCCCTACGGTAATTTTTTTGTTGGGTTTTCTTTGTTTGTTTGTTTGTTTTTGGGAGGCATTGGTTTGGGGGTTTTTTGTTGTTTTGGTTTTTTTTTTTGGGGGTGTGTGTCTGTGTGTGTTTTCTCCACTGCTTTTTGAATCCACATGAACTTTGGAGCATCTGCAGTGTCCTGCAGCGAGGAGTTGCACAGATGAGCTGCGTGGTGTGCAAAAAGCCACCGCCTGCTCACTCTGAACACACCACCTCTTCCCTTCAGTTGGCTGAAGGCAACAGCCAGGCACCAACCACTTGTATCCATCCGCGCCCTCGGCCACAGCTTAGACTTTCTTTGGAGACCAGGAGAACATGGGGGAAAGGCCTGAAGAACTACACCTGTGTCAGGTCCTGGGCAGTGATGAAGAGAGCGAGAATTGCCTTCACCCACCCATCTGCTTTGCTGCTCCCTCTCTCAGGTCCTCAACAAATGAGCTGGCCGTACTCATCTCCCGCATGCAGACAAATGCCGACCAGGTGGAGAAGGACATCCTGGAGACACAGTCCAGGCTCAAGGACGTGAGTTGTGGCAGAGGGTGGTGGGAAGGGGAAAGGCTTTGCCTCGAAATGTGGGTGGGTGGGAAGGTGAACGGCTTTGCCTAGAAATGCAGTGTCTGGGATAACAGGTCAGGTGTCTGCTCTGTGCATCAACTTGCTGGTGCAGGTTTGGGGGCTGACTCGAGGCTGGGGAGGAACAGAGCACCCTGCAGAACCTCCCAGCCCCTGGGGCTGTATACTGGGGCCTCTCAAATTCTAGCCCCCATGCCTTCTGCTCAGTGCCTCATGCTTCCCACAGCCAAAGCCGTCTCACCTACGGCAGCACAGCCCTGTGCCTCCCAGCAACCCCAGAGGCGGGCAGCCAGCCCGACCCACACGGGTGCCCTGGGTGGGAGAGACGGTGAAGCAGGCAGCTTGGCTGGGCAAACACTCCCCAGCAGCACCCTGGCACCAGGGTTCCGTCTGTGGTCAGTGTGTTGAGTATCCAGACCCACTGCCTTGGCCAAGGAATGTTGTGAGATCTATGTGGTCCAACCAGGCTTTTTTCTCTGTCTTCCCTGGTCTCCAGGATGCTAGCAATCACCAGAAGAACAAGCCCTTTGAGTTCCAGCAGGAGAACGCCAGGAACCTGAAGGAAGCGGAGACGCTGCTGAAGGACCTCTTTCTGGACGTGGACCGTGCCAAGCGGCTGAAACACCCTCAGGCTCCTGAGATAGAGAAAGAGTGAGTACAGCTGGGGGGACTGGTGTGATGGGGGCACTGAGTGATTGGGAACCCTCCTAGGATATAGACTGATCTCCAGTCGTTGCCATGAGAAGTAGTGTTTCACCCTTCTTCACATACTGTCTAGCCTTAAAATCAGGTCTTCTGCCAATATATTGTAAAGGTAGTGGTGTGCAGGGTGGCTGCCAGAGTGATCATCCAAGAGTCGTCCATCTCATTTGGGAACTCTCGTAAAAGGTACCAGAAAAAAGCAGAGCTAAAATGTGGCCCCATTCCCAGAGCAAATCCCCTTTTCCTCTGCCTTTCCCAAAGTGAATGCCTTCCGTTCAGGCAAGCAAAATTGGATGTTCAAATGGGAGAAGAGTTGGCCTCTGGTGTTTTCCTTCCCTTTGCTCTCCAGCCCTTCTAGGTGGAAATCAGGAGGG
This sequence comes from Stercorarius parasiticus, assembly GCA_013396915.1. Lineage (NCBI taxonomy): Eukaryota > Metazoa > Chordata > Aves > Charadriiformes > Stercorariidae > Stercorarius > Stercorarius parasiticus. Next base: position 111,513 of record VWZL01003733.1, read on the forward strand.
AAGAGTTGTTTTCTAGCTGGGAAGGGACAGCCCTCATCTCCCTGCTACTTTCTCTTGGGTTGTAATTCCTGAGACATCCCTGGAGATGGAGAGCACTAGGGCAAATGCCTCTGCTGCTGGAGGAGGCCACGTCACAAAGGAACAACAAAGCAGCCTGGGTCTTATGGGTGAAATCTAGGCTCTACAAACCTCGCTGTCGTTCTCCCCCTTGCAAACTGATGCAGAGATGCCTGCTTTTTCTCCTTGGCAGCATCCAGCAGCTCCATGACCGCGTGACGCAGCTCTGTGCAGAGTACCGGGCCCTCTATGAACAACTGAACATCCCTGATGTGGGGCCGAGGGTAGACTGGGCCAGGATCTTGGACCAAAAGATGGTAACAGCAGACGGTTTTAGATGTATCTTCCAACTCTCCAAGGCCAGATAATGTCCTCTGTTGCCTGTAGGGCTCTGCCAGCCGTCACAAAATCACAGAATCGTAGGGTTGGAAGGGACCTCTGGAGATCATCTAGTCCAACCCCCCTGCCAGAGCAGGGTCACCTTAGAGCAGGTTGCACAGGAATGCGTCCAGGCGGGTTTTGAACGTCTCCAGAGACGGAGACTCCACCACCATCGTGTCCTCAGCATCGTGCAGGGACATTGGGGTTGGTGGAAGTAACTCAGTTGCTCTGGACAGGAGAAGGACTCTCCTCCCACCTCTTAAAACCCTCTGGAGGACCCTCTTGATTGACCCCTTCAGATTAAGGGCTACCGGACGGGGATCAGGTAGAGATGCCCTGCTGTGGGATGAAAGGATGGAGAAGGTGATGTCTTCAAGGACTTCACAGCCCTGCATCCTAGGGTTTCATGCTGCAAGATCGTGGGTACGTGCAGTGCCCAGTTTGGAGTCAGCTTGGATTCCCTTGAAGGTTGGGTGGTAGCTACACCCATCCACTGCATGGTGCCGTGGGGAGGGTGGCTGGTTCAGCTTAGGTTGGTACACCACAAGGTTTTATGGTCTGGTTATCTTTGCCCCTCTGTATGGCTGGGGAAATGGCAATCAACAGCAGTCACGGTAAACAGCAACAAGACTCCTTCCCTTCCTCCTGGACTCGTATCAGATACCAGATCTTTTCATACCCCGCCAGCATTCACTGGGGCTTTTCCCTGAAATGAATTCTTTTGCTTTAGTCTCTGCCTAACTCCTTTTGCACAGAAACAAGTCAACGCGGGACAGTATGGCCCCGGCATGTCAGAGCTGGAAAAGCAAATAGCTGAGCACAACATCCTCCAGAAGGAGATTGAAGCCTATGGCCTCCAGATCAAGAACCTCCGCTGCGGGGTAAGGCACCCTCCATCCCCTCCTTGGTCCCATCTGCTCCGCTTGGGACCCTGCGGGCTCTGCTCGCTGTCTGGCCGTGTGTCCCATCCGCTCCTCCGCAGGGTGGATATCCACCCTCATTCTGCAGAGGACATGGGGAGACCTGAGCTTGGACAGATCAAGCCATACAGGGGCCAGGGAGGCGGTTCCTGCAGGGTTTCTAATGCATCTTCCGTAAATCAACTCGTCAGCATCTACCACCTGTTCTAGTAACGGCTTTTTTCTCTCTCTCTTTTTTTTTTTTTTTTCCCCCCCCCCCCCCCTTGGTCTTGTCCATGTTGTAACCCAGGATGTGGCAGATTTAAAGAGCCAGTACAAGGACTTGCTGGTAAGCTTCTCGGTGGTTTTCTGGACAGATGGGGTCATACAGAAGAGTAACACTTTCCCTGATGGACAGGGAATGCCCAGCTCAGGGCAGGAGCTACCTCTGGTCTTACCCAGTGAAGTTGTGTCCCTCATTTTCTTACCCTATTTCCTTCCTGCCTTGGAATGGGTGTAAACTGAGAGCAAGCTCGCTGATCTCAGGGGAATGCTGTGGGTGAGATCTGTGACTCTCCTCTTTGTGGATCATTGATCTGGAGTTGCTCGTGTGTCCGTGAGCTCAGGGTTATGGATGTGGGAGCAAGAAACCCTGTCCCGGCCCATGGGCTGTTCCAAATCAAGATTGCAAATGTTGAGGCTTGTACTGGTCCCTAACAAGAGTTCCAGAGAGGAACTGAGCAGCTGGAGCAAAGGAGGTGGCCAGGAAGAAAGTCCTGGGTTTAGCCAGCTGGGCCCGTAAAGGTTAATGCTGAGAAATGGTATTTGTGAGAAATACAGCAGAGCTGGGCCAGCTCTCAGGTTGCCCGAGGCATCAGCCCACACCTGGGATTCTGGTTAGACAAACATATCCCGTCTGTGAGGAGGGAAAGGGAACAGCAGCCCCATCAGATAAGGGCAAGCGGCGGCAGATGTCTTACCAAGGTCTCTGGGAATCTCCTGGCAGATGCTCAGAGGGCTGGAGCACCTCTCCCATGAGGACAGGCTGAGAGAGTTGGGGGTGTTCAGCCTCGGAGAAGAGAAGGCTCCAGGGAGACCTTGTTGCAGCCTTTCAGTACTTCAAGGGGGGTGATAAGAAAGATGAGGACAAACTTTTTAGCAGGGCCTGTTGTGATAGGACAAAGCGTAATGGCTTTAAGCTAAAAGAGAGTAGATTTAGACTAGATATAAGGAAGAAATTTTTTGCAATGAGGGTGGTGAAACCCTGGCCCAGGTTGCCCAGAGAGGTGATAGATGCCCCACCCCCGGAAACATTCAAGGTCAGGTTGGACGGGGCTCTGAGCGACCTGATCTAGTTGAAGGTGTCCCTGCTCATGGCAGGGGGGTTGGACTAGATGACCTTTAAAGGTCCCTTCCAACCCAAACCATTCTATGATTCTATGTGTAACACAAGCGGGGTCCTGGGGAGGAGGAGGAGGAAGAGGGGAAAGGGGCTCCTCAGCCTGAGCACCAACGCTGTCTTTCTCCTGTGTGCATGGGCAGAAAGCTTCCATCTGGCGTGGGCAGAGCCTGGGCAGCCTGTACCACCACCTCCAGGGCTGCACCAAGGAGCTGGGATACCTGACGGACCAGCAGACCAGGATCCTGAAGCAGGACTGGAGTGACCAAATGATGGACGTCCAGAGCATACGTCGGGAGTACGAGGTGAGCTCTTGGGATGGCAGCGTGTCCTGTCATTGGGGCAGGAGATTTGCAGGGTGGATCCTGGCCCCCTAGACATCCCCCACCAGCCCTGAGCCTGGTGCTTTCCCAGGGCAGCCCGAAAGCACCGGGCACAGACACAGAGGTGGAAGAGATGTTCTAGGTCCATGCTGGAGTTGAGGATGAGCCACCCTGTGTGTCCCCTCCTGTCTCCTGAGCTGGCACGTGAGGTCATATATTACAGAGCTGTCGGTGGGGCTCAGTGTCATGTCAACCTCAAAGTCCAAAGTACAACAGCCAGTGACTGCTATATGCTGGGACCAGGAAGAAGAGAGGGATAATTGCTTAGGAAAATGCTCTTTGAACAAATGCCCTGATGCTTTCTGAGGCCCAAGCGTGTCTAATTTGTTTTAGCTTTGCCCAGCCCCTTCTTTTTTTAAAAAACAAACAAACAAGGATGTCTATGCTTTGGGAGCCTTTTCTCTGCTACGTGGGGTTTGGTGCCCCAGGAGACCACTCTGTGCTCCCTCTGTCATGAATTTTCTCTTCCCCTTCAGGACTTCAAGTCCAATGAGCTGCTCAGCCAAGAGGAGTTTGTGAACCGTCTTCAGGACGACGGGGACAGGATGATTGAGCTAAAGCACCCAGCTGTCAAACCTATCCAGGTAGGGAAAGGGGGTCTCCTCCCAAACCCCACAAGAGAACGAGAACGCTTTCCATAATTTGTGGATCAAGAGCCAGGAGACAGGTTGGAAGAGAACTTTTCTGCAGGGCCTACTGTGTTCTCTTTTCTCACGTGCTTCACCAACTGTACTGCAGCATCTTTCTGCCTGCTCCAGCCCTATGGGGAGGCTAGGGGCAGTCCAGGGTCTTCACCCCTTCAGAAGACAGCGGCTAAGATCTGTGTGCTGGGACCAGCTCCCGGTCTGGTGCTCAGACATGTGGTCAATGCAGCCACATTCATAGTGCTGTGAAACACCAGCTATGACACAGCATGACCTCTCCCAGCTGAAACCAGCTCCACGGTTGTATTTCCAAGCCTGCAGATGCAGTGGCAAGCCGAGGCGGGCTCACAGCCACCCACACCACCGCAGCTGAGACCCCTTGAGAAATGGTGGCTGCTCTGTGTGAGCCAGGTCCTTGTGGAGCAGTCTGCTTGCTCAGGCTCAGCGTCAGGCAATGCCCAGGCATGGCTTTGCCTCTGCTCAACGGTGGTCTTTGCCGTTCCTCTGATCTCTAGGACTTCTGGGGAAAGGAGACTGGTGGTGGGGGAGGTAGGACTAGCTGGAGCCCACTGAGTTGTGCTCTGTCCCACCGCAGGCGCACCAGGAAGCCTTGAAGAATGAGTGGCAGAATTTCCTGAATCTCTGCATTTGCCAGGAGAGTCAACTGAAAAGCGTGGAGACGTATAAGAAGGTAAAATGCAATGAAGAGAGCACTGGGGCTGCAGGGTCAGGCCGGAGTTGGCAGGCTGGTCTCTGGAAACAGATAAGGATGGGAGATCCTTTGCTTGCACCTAGTCAGGGTATTTTGGGGAAACACCTCTTAAAACACAGTTCTTTAGTGCTGCAGTGAAGGATTGGCTCTCAGCTCACCTGATCAGCCCTGTTGTGGGGACCGGTCAGTGTACCACCTTGGAGAAGAGGGGCAGGGGAGGGTCTGCTCGCTGTCATTACCTGCTGCTCGTCCATTGATCGGGATTACTTGCCTGCGTCTCAGGAGATGGAGCATCCTTGTCCAAGCACATGCTCTGAGGGTGGTCTGTAGGGTCTTATGAGTCCCAGACAGGTTGTGGGAGAGATACTGGGAACTGAGAGACCCCACTGGACTTAGAAACAGTAATGTCCTCCCATCCCTGACTGTTTTTCTACCCACACCTCCAGTTCCAGGACGATGCCGAGGCTGTGAGCCGCTCCCTGAAGAAGATGAACACTGACCTGGACACCAAATACAGCAAGTTTAACAAAGACAGCCCTGGGGTGGTGTCAGATCTCCTGCTTCAGCTGGAGGTGAGGTCCTCAGGGCTGGGGGCACTGGCAGACCTAAGGGGCAGACCTAATGTTACAACCTCCCCTGTAAATAACAGCAGGAAAGGGAAGAGATGGGTAAATAACCCTACCAGGGGAGCATGTCCCAGCTCTGTGCTAGGGACGGGCAAGCTCATGGCAATACTGTGCTCTGGATGCTGAGTCCCTGTAGCCCCAGAAGGTCCACGCTGCAGGGCAGTGACCCCTGGGAAGGCACTGGTCCCCATCAGTGACACACAGCCAGGCCCCAGGTCACCATCAGAGTAAAAGAGGAGCTGCACGTTGTCCTAAACATGAGACACTTGGATCACAGGGCCCGCAGAGAGGGTGAGCTGCTGATATCCAAGCAGCGGGGAGAGGTCCTCCCATCTCCTTGGCACTCTCATGAGCCAAGGGCAAGGGAGGGAATGAAGAAATCTGACCTCGGGGGCGAGATGCAGATAGGAAGGAACGTTTGCCTGGGAGAGAGGGAGGGAACACGTTCAAGACGGTATCTTCCCATGCATGCAACGCATTTTACCCCCAAGAGGTGCTGGGATCTCGGTACCTTCTGACACCGGAATGTGGCCACCTCTTGGCAGGTGTCTGTTCCTTTTCTGAAAAGAAAAACTTCTCCAGGAGATTTAATATGACAGTGTGGGATCACCTAATGATAACTCAGGCTGTGCCTTCAAGGGCAGATGTGCTGTGAGCAAAGGAAACTGATGAGAGCGTTGATAATGAAAAGGGGAGGAGGGGACATGGAGAGGTCAAGAATGGAGACGCTTCTGACTCCACCCCAGCAGTGACCACATGAGGATGGACAATTGGTCCCAGTGTACTCACTGTAGTGTGACACGCACCTGCGCCTTCCTTCTCATCCAAGCCTGGTCACAAACACGGTCTCTTCCTTGTTTTGTCTAGAACGAAGAGAAGGCGGTGAAGCAGGCAGAGAAGAGCATCGCTGACCTGAAGAGAAGGAGCAAAGAGATCAGCCCACTGAAACTGCGCAGGATGCGTCCCTCTCAGACCCTCACCTTGGACACCCTCTGTGACTGGGATGCTGGGGAGGTGAGGGCTTGACTAGCAGTACCCTCAGAAAAGACAGGCAACTGGGTTCTTCTTTGGTTGCTCCAGATCTTGGCTCCATGGTGGGAGGAACCAGCCTAGTGCTGGAAAGCTAAGCCTTTCACTGGGTTTTTTTTTGTCTTTTTCCCAGGTGCAGCTGACCAGAGGTGACAAGTACACTCTGAAGGACAACAGCAACCCGGAGATGTGGGTGGTGCAGAGCAGCACTGGTGTGGTCCAGGAGGCACCTTCTGCTTGCTTCTCCATCCCTCCACCAGACCCTGAGTCCATAGACAAGGTCAACAGGTGAGTCTGCAGTGGAGACCCTCACCCAGAGAGACGTTCAGACTTGCTCTTAGGTCGTAGCCAGCCCAACTGCAACTGCAGAGAAATAGCAGCTGTGAACAGAGCTCTTGACTGTCTTGTATATGAAATCCCTCCCGGAGAGGGATTATTCCCTGCACCGAAGTATCTTGTCCAGGTTCCTGCCATTCCTCGACAGCGCTGCATGCTGTACGGACCTTGCTGTCAAAGAGTTTTCTGGCAGTCGGGCTTGATTTCCTCACCCAAACACGTGACTCGCATAGGTTTGACTAAATTCATTGCAGAATCTGTCTGGAGCTTAGGACTTGCCAAACAGGACAGAGTTATCTGTGCCATCTCCTCTCAGCCAGCCCCAGCTGGAGACTGAGAAATGTTCCTTGAACCATCACATAGTCTACTACTGCCTGGTTGCTCATTCAGCTTTTGTGGTTCCCACAGGACGGGGTGGTGGTGCAGGGAGCTTTGGCATTCCCTTTTTAATCATGTCCTCGGGTGCTTGGATAAATCAGTGCTGTGGAAAGGCCCACAGCCCAGATTCAGAGTTACTCGGACACATCCATGTTTGGTTCCCCAGTCACGCAGGCATGATTATTTCATTGTGTTGCTCTTCCTGAGCGCATACCCCTCTTTACACATCCCAGATTACTGAATCCTTTGGATTTATGGGTTTCATGTGTGTTTTTAAAGGAGAGAAGAAAAAGTTTGCAATGTCCTCCTGGATAACAGCTCTGCAGGTGTTGCCTGGAAAACTCTTGCTCTTTTCAGGCCATATCTGCCAGTTTGTTTCATTTCCCGGTGTTTGCTTCCCTTCCTACGTGCAAAATATTTGTCTTTGTTTTATTTCCTAGCCTGTTCCACCATTCAGTCCCTCAGCACGTATCTATGTCCTGGTGCTGCAGAGGGACAGCCCTCCTCTGCCAACAAACAGCCAGGCAAGCTGGGGCTTGCTGGTTTTAGATCAGGTGCTTAGCTGGAGCAGCCCATAGCAGGGATGTGAACTAGCCTGGTCCTTCAAAGGCCCCTCCTCCTGGTTCCATCAGGTTTTTTTTCCTCACACAGAGATTTTTTTTTTTTGGTCCTTCCAGCTATTGATCCCAGCTCTAGTTTCATTAGAAGGGAACCATCCTTACAAATGAGACTTGGTGTTTCCAGAGCTGCAGCCACAGAAGCAGCTACTTCGACCCTCTTCCTATGAAGTGCTGCAGTGATAGGAAATCAATTTCCAGCTTGGTTAGCATCTGACGAGAGCTGGGAAACACTGGCTCCACTGGGAGAAATCAGCTGCTCAAACCAACTGGCTGCTCTTGTTGCTGTCCCCTTTCCTAAGGGACATCTCTGAGTTGCAACAGGCTGCGGGCTCCCAGCCTTCTCCTGCCCCCGGGGACACCTTCCCCAGCAGAGGCACGAAGCTGCTGCTGGGCTGGGCTCTGTGGAAGCTGGCTCAGCGCAGCAGTTTCCCATCCTGCTGGCTGACGACACTCCTCTCTGCTCACAGGCTGGAAGGGGAACTGAACATGGTGAAGCAGAAGCGAGCAGCGGTTCAGAGCACCCTGGGACGTAGCCACAAGGAGCACGTTCAGCCCAGCCAGCAGGGTATGTCAGCTTGTTCGTCAAGCCCTCCCCAAAGCAAGCCCATGCGCCTCCCTTGTGGGGCTCCCAGACCTGGCTGGAAGCAGAGCACCCACCCGGGCAGGCGGAGGTACCTGCGGGTCAGCAGGAGGATGCCTTTGCTCTATGGAAAGGAGCAGCCAATGGGATAATCATAGAATGGTTGGCTTTGGAGACACTGGCCCAGGTTGCCCAGCGAAGCTGTGGCTGCCCCATCCCTGGAGGTGTTCAAGGCCAGGCTGGACGGGGCTTGGAGCAAGCTGGTCTGGTGGGAGGTGTCCCTGCCCAGGGAAGGTGGGTTGGAACTAGATGATCTTTAAGTTCCCTTCTAACTCTGACTCCTGGTTCTGCCAACAAGTCGCCACATGATGTCAGGCAATTCACTTAAACTCCCTGTTGCCCTTCTCAAACCTCTGAGGTTCACCTCCACCAACAGTTGCAGAGTATTTAGGGTTGCAGGGGGATGTGCCTATCCAGAAGCCTAAATTAGACCTTCCTTGGAATCTGGGTCCCTTGCAGTTCTCCTCCCTAGCTGGGGACTGTGGATAAGCAGTCAGCCATGGTTAAATACCAACCCCTGGCTGCTCTGTTACTCCCACAGCTGTAGTCCAGAAGCTGCCAGCAAAGCTGAGCAGGGATGTGTCTGCATGGCAGCACTTGGCTGTCTTTGTCCCTCCTTTGGACATGAGCTCTGGCTGGCCAGGGCAGATCTAAAAGCATTTTCCTAAGCCTTTGCTATGGGTAGGCACACACATGCGTGTGATGCTCTGCAGATTAGAAATGCTAACCGAATTGTTTGTGGTTTCATCACAACCCCATGCTCAGGAGCAGCCGGTGTGCTTCAGAGCTGCAGAACACACAGGGCAGACCTTTGCAGCAGGGCTGGCATGAGAGGGAGTTGGAGCTTTAGGGACCACGTCTGGGACAGCTGGGAAAAAGGCCTGTGCAGCAAGAGTGTGCTGGCAAAAGAGAAATGGGGTTTAACCTACGCTGTGTCTCACTGCAGCTCTGTCCAGGAGCCCCCCTGTAGTCCAGGATGATCCCCAAGCTGACCAGCTTCTCGGTAGCCTGGATCGTGTTGGCAAGGACCTGGTGCAGGTGGAGAAGGAGGTCTTGAACCGAGTGAGGTCTCCAGTGAACTACAGTGATCCCACAGATGACCTTGCCCGGAGGATCAAACAGCAGCAGGTGGGTGTTGGGCGCTGCTGCAGGCGGGTTGGAGCAGGATGAGTTTGGTAGCGCCATGTCCTTGGTCCAAACCAGAACTGACATAGGAATTGCACTTCTTGAAGGAGAAGCTGCTGCCCGAGCATTCACACCCCATCCAAGGAGTCGCACACACAGCACCCGAGACTGTCACTGCTTGGACCAGGGTCCCTTTGCAGCAGGTGACCCCAGTGAGCCCAAGTGTGCCCCTTCTGACTCCTTACGCGCACACACACACACACACACACACTCGCGCATGCTCCCTCCTTTTCCAGGCTCAACCCTGAGTTTTCCACTGCAGAGTCTTGGGCATCAGATTTTACGAAAATAAATAACTTAATTGAGAGGTTCATCCGCAGGGTCAGATGAGGCTGGGTGCCTCCAGAGAGGGATGTTGAACAAAGAAATCCCTGGGCAATGATGCCCTTGCGATCTCTACACCCACCCCTCACACACTCTTCACGCATCTTTTAGTCTAATGGTGATTTTTGGTCTGGGGTCTTCTAACACCTTGGATTCTCTCTCTGTCATTGACAGTCCCCAGTCATTGACTGCTCTTATCCTGTTGATTTGCAGTCTCTGCTGATGGCTGTTGCCTCCTTATCTTCTGGTTTATGCTTCTTGTGCACCTGCGCTCGCTGGCAGAGCATGGGGAGGGTGAAAAGTCCCAGACTTAGGGAGAAACACTTCCAAAACATCAGTGTGTTATTGACATTTTTCTCATGCTAAAGGACTAAACACAGCCCTGCACCAGCTGCTAGGAAAATTGCTAAGAAAATTAGCTCTATTGTGGCCTAAAGGCTTCAGCAAATCTAGCTACCCATGCCCAGTAAAGCTAGGCAAACGGCATAAATCACACCATATTATAACCCCGAGTAATTTATTCCAACGAAAACTTACTTATTTAAGCTAAACGACCAATATCTCTGAACGAACAGGAGATGACAGCTGGTGCTTCAAAGGACAAACCAGTGCTGCAGTTGCAAGGGTTTCAGGCTGGCTTGAGCCCTTGAAATGGGACTGGTTAAGCCAAATTCTAGAGAAATGCAGGCTCTTCCCCTGGCTCGGCTCTGTAGCAAGACGGTCCATTCGTTTCAGAGCCGTGGACCAGGTGCCAGTCCTGGGGAGTCCTCAGCCTTGTCATGTGGATGCTGTCACTTTTCACGCTCAAGTCTGTAGCATAAAAGATAATGGGATAGAGGGAGGGACAGAGGGAATTAATCTAAGGACCAGCTTTGTCTCACCTGATGGGGAGTACAGACTGGTAGATGTGAGGGGGACAGGAAAAAAGGCAGTGCCCTGGAGCCCCCTTCCTTTCCTCTGGGATAAGGTCTGGGTCTGTAGTAGTTCAGCTTGTTACATCTTCATCTGCGGGTATTTATCTGGTGCTGGCAGAAGGATGGACTCGGGCAGGTTGGTTTCTTCCATCTTTGTCTGGTTTGATCTCTTTCCCACACCCTGCCATTGCCAGACAGCCGCAGTCTGGATGGGGCTGTGCCCCAAGGGCCACCTCCTTATGAGAGGGCTGCCTCACCCTCAGCCCCACAGCAAAATCCGCTCCTGAGGGAGACACATTTTCGCAACAGCACTGTTATGACTGTGTTGGGTGACTCTGCTCCCATCTGCTCTGCCAGGAAACAACAAAGAAGCTTGAGAACCTGGGGGCAGCCAAGGATGCCTTGCAGAAGGAGTGTGAGACCTACCTTTCCAAGAAACCCACCAGCACCTCGGCTTCCCAGCTCCCCGTCACGCTGAATGCCCTCCGGAGCAAATACAATGATGTCAACATGCTCTCCAGCCTGTACAACGAGAAGTGAGTGATGATGGCAAGACCTGATGGGGGTGAGGGGAGGAAGCCCTTGCAGAGAGGTGTCAACACAAAAGTATGAAAGAAAGTGTGTTTGGTCTATGGGGGCACTGGTTGAGGTCCATTTAGCCCAGGGCCTGTTGGAAAACTTCGATCCATCATCAAAGGTACCTCTGAAGGAGTTCCTGTACGTCATGTGTGGTCAGATCCCCCCATTGTGGAAAGTCCACCACAATGGTTGTGTGTCTCCGCTATGCTGTGAAATGCAATACATCTGATTTCTGGGCAGCATGACCGGGTTGTGAGTGCATATTTCTTGTTCTCTGCCATGCTGTAGAAGCTCTGATGCTAAATAAGCTTAGACATGCAAAATCAGAGTGAAAAGGAGAAGAATGGGGTCTTCTGTAGCTAACCTTGTCTTGTTATTTTTCCCTTCCCCAGGGCTAAGGCTGCCTTGAACCTGGAGACTCAGATTGAGAACACAGATAAGATCGTCAGCACGTTTGAGGCCAAGCTGGCTCAGGATAGCATCATTCCTGCATCCCCCAATGCCCTGCAGGATCGGGCCAATGACCTGCTGGTAGGAGAACATCAGGCTCTTTGTTAGGGAAGGGAGATCTCTGAGCTCAGGTAGCAATGGTGGGGAGAGCTGGACTTTTCTTATTTGAGCACTCTGAGGCACCAGAAATGGAGCCTTTCTAAGGACTTGTTCCTTGAAGGTTTTATGTTGGTGTCGTAGGCTGACTTGCACTCATTACCTAGCAAAAAGCTCTGTCCCTCCAGGCAACCTTTTGGATCCCTAAAATATAGAATCGTAGAATCATAGAATGGCTTGGGTTGGAAGGCACCTTAAAGACCATCTAGTCCCAACCCCCTGCCCTGGGCAGGGACACCTCCCACCAGACCAGCTTGCTCCAAGCCCCGTCCAGCCTGGCCTTGAACCCCTCCAGGGATGGGGCAGCCACAGCTTCTCTGGGCAACCTGGGCCAGGGGCTCACCACCCTCACAGCAAAGTTCTTCCTAATCTAAATCTACCCTCTTCCAGTTTGAAGCCACTACCCCTCATCCTATTACTACATGCCCCTGTAAAGTTCCTCTCCAGCTTTCTTGTAGGCCTCCTTCAGATACCAGAAGGGGCTATAAGGTCTCCCTAGAGCCTTCTCTTCAATATGCAATGAACCTCCTAGCATCCAGCCTCTGTTGCTCTGCCACCACCTATCCCTGTTCTTTCCTGCTCCCGTTCTCCCTGCCCCATCATTAGCTCTCACTCTTGAATCACAGTGACCCTTTTTTGCCTTTCCCAAAACTTCTCCCTTCTGCTCCATGCATTGTCCAACCCACCTCGATTCCCACCTTCTTTACTGAACAAGTCTCGCTGCTACATCTCTCCACATTGCATGTCTATTTTGGAGAGCCTGACTAGCCCCCAGGCACGGCACAGTTAAGGAGGGTGTTTCTGGTTGGTGCATCGACTGGTGCAAACCTGGAGGTGTCTTTTTCCCCTGCAGAAGATGAAGAGGGACCTGGTGGCCCAAGAGGACTGTGTGCTGAAGCTGAACCGGGCGCTCAAGGATGCTGAGCACAGCTGCGGCGCCGTGCAGAACAACTTCCAGGAGTACTGTCCTGACCTGCCCCGGCAGAAGCGGGAGGTGCAGCTCCTCAATGATCGCTACCATGCCATTGCAGACCAGCTGGATCAGCGGTGAGGAACTATGGCATCATCTCTGCTCCTCTTAGCTAACATGCACCAGCATTAGTCGGAGTCCCGAGAGTATCTTCTTCATTGCAGGACCCTGATCCCGACCAGGTCTGTCCTGCTGTGCAGTTGCCACCTTCCTAAGCACAGCACAGGCTTTGAGCTTCCAGGTCCCTGTGAGAAGGCGGTCTTAAATAGCTGACTGCTGGCCTCTGCCTGACCCAGTGACCCTACCCCAAGGGACCTGTGTGCTTAACACTTCTCACAGGCATTGCTGCTGGTTGCCTGCCTGTTTCCTTCTCTCATCTCTCAGGTTGCGTTCATACTGCAGTGGCAAACCTGATATGCACAGAGTTGTGCTCCCCACTCAGGGACCGGTTGTCACCCTCCTGTTGTTATTTTGGTGTTTGTTGTGGTGACATTCTCACCATAGTGTCTTTTTGGGAACTTGCACGTGAATCTTTGCCCATCCCCTTAATGTTCCTATTCAACTTCGTGCTATACAGAGAGAAGACCCTCAGAAATATCAGTCTCACCTACCAGCAGTTCCAAAACTCCAATGAGAACCTGATGTTCTGGATGAACAATCTACCGAAGCACCAAGTGAAGACCACCGATGGGCCAAGCCAGATCAATTACAAGCTGCAGGCACAGAAGGTGAGTTTCAGGGCAAGTCTCATGACATGTAAAGCTACAGCAATGGGGAAATTTGCTTGTGAACGCTACGCAAAATAATACCAACCAGCTCCTAGCTGTGTACTTCACCCATCACAGTGAATGAACTAGAGCAAGGAAAACAATGGGTTGCAGCCCACAGATGATGTATCTTGCCCTGCTGCGTTCATCTACAGTGCTGGTGTCCTCATCTATGCTAGCCCCCCCCAGATCGATATCACACCACCAGATCCTGAAAGATTGCACCTTGTTGCATCAGGGCCCTGCATCTTTCTCTCCTTGAGCAGATCCTAAGCTGACTAGCTCAGATGATGAGATGTGAAGGTCTCTGTGTTGGTTGGTATTTATCTCATCATAAATCAGTGTGGCAGGTCCTGGCCAGTGAGAGCACTGCTGAGATCCTCTAAAGCCCAGGAGGCTTTCCTAAATGTCTTCCTGTCCTCACCTTTCCTTCAGTACCAGGCTGAGCTACTGCTCTTGCCTGCAAGAGTATTACTGGATTGCTGTATCTCAATCTGTCCTTAACATCGTGTGTCTCTCCTGCAGAGGCTGGTGGAGGAGATCGAAAGCAAGGAGCCCGAGAAGAATGCAGTGGTCAGACTATCCCGGAATGTGCAGTCCACCCTCAATGTATGGCTGGGTTTTCCCATGTAGCACTCCCTTAGCGTCTCACGCGAGAGATCCCAACTGATTCTTCTGTTTCTGCTCTGAACAGGACTATGAACTCCAAGCAGGCAAATACAGCTCTTCTCTGGACCCTTCCCTGACTGACTTTGCTGCAAAGAGGCTGCGTGTGACCCCCCTACAAGAAAGCATCCAGGCCCAGGTAAAATGTTAAGATGAAGGTTTGGAAACCATTGTCTAGCTCCTTACCCAAGCCCCATGTGCTCTCTGCAAGGCCTTAAATCCACTCTTACGGCCACAGCTGATTATGGTCCTTATCTCAAGGATAAATGTCATCAGGGATCTCTTTGTCCAAAGCAGCATGTGAGATCCAGAATCAGGGCTGTGTCTGGTACCTTTGGTTGAGATTGCTGGTGATGCCTCATTACCACATTGTGTGTGAAGATAAAACTTACAGGGCAGATGTGCGGGCTTGCACAGGCATCTCTTGTTGTAGGTGAATTTGATGTTCTCCTCCAAACCCTTTTATTTACACATTTTCTGTATTTGGGATCAACCAGATAGTTGTAGATTGTTATTCTTTTGCCAGATCTCCCTTGAGACTTGGGTATTACTTGGTATATAAATATAAAACTGGTGTCTCCGTAGAAATAGCTCTATTTCCAGAAGAATCCAAAGCTTTTTCTAGGAGTGGGTTTAGAGGAGGCATTCAAACCTTTGTCTCAGCCCTGCAGAAGCATGTCAGAGAGCGGGTCATTTTCCACCTTTCTGAGTATTACTGCTGAATGGTGTTTGCTTCTCCAAATCTGGGGACCTGTTTTAGTAGTGCATTAAAGACTGACTTCCATCTACCTGGGCAGAAAAGATGAGCAGCTACTGGGGACAGGACTGCACCAGAGCTCCTGTGTGCTCTTCCCAGTTACACCCCTGTTCTCCTGCATGACCTTGGGCTGTTTGCCAGCTGAAATCCATGTATGGCCCAAGGTGAATTTGGAAGTCTGGACCCTGTGCAGGCCAGCAGGCACCCGACAGGCATTCAAATAAAGGGGACAGGATCTCCTACATGAGTCCTTAGACTCTGTGTCTCTCTAGAAAGTCAAATGTGAAGACACCAAGCCCTGGAACAGTGCAGTACAGCAAGAGCATTCAGGTGAAAGGAGGGGTGGGAGAATGTGCCATCCAACAGAGCTGCATCAGGGTGAGGTGGACAAGGCTCTCACCACTATTTCTTTTTCAGGAAAATGATGTAACCAAGCTCTACATGGAACTGGCAGCAGAAAATAAACAGCAGCTCAGCCGGCTGGAGTTTGCCAAGAAGATTGCTGAGAAGGTACCAGCTAACAATTCCTCGCAAGATGGGGGCTCTCTAGATTGGGGGTTGAAGTGATCTTTCCAAAGCTGTCAGAAATAAGCTCAGCCTGGCATCCCCTTGCCCCTCCTGGAATCTCCACATCCAGGAGTGAGGAAGGACAGGAATGGAAACCCCTGTGAGAAAAAAGACCACGAGTAATCCCTGACACTGATCTTAAGTTGTGACTTTATAGGGTTCTAAAGTCCCATTTTCAGCTGTATCTAATCAATGTTCACAGACCGAGAATTTCAGATTCATCTGTGGATGTGGCTGGAATTTAGTGCTCACAACCTTCTGGAAATGCTTCAAAGCAATAGGACTTTTAAGCCTTTCTAGGACTTGATTCACCTGTAGGAAAGGTCTCTGGTCTGGATGACTTTCAGTGTGCTCAGGAAGGACAAGAGATTAAACTGGGGCTCTCTGTGATGCTGCCATGAACCACCTGCACAGCGGGGACTGGCCATATTACCCTCCCTCAGCTGCAGATACAACAAGGCAGCACAAAGCACTTTTGTGGGCTGCTGCAGAACCTTCCTGAGAAGGAGAAGACACACCAAGTCAGTTAGTTGAGATGGTGGGAATGCGTCCTCAGTTGACATTTACAAATAGTCTTATTTGGAGGCTTCCCAGGGATTCTGTGCCAGTTCTCTCTCTTACCATGCCTTGTCATGGAAAAACCTTCTGTGCCAGATTCAAAGAGTGACTTGGTTTCTCTGCCCTTTTTTTTTTTTTTTTTTAATTCCTTATTGCTTTTCCCTTGCAGAAGGAAGTGCATGAGGACATCGAAGCTGTACACAAGCAAAACCAGCAATCTGAAAACAAAGCCACAAGAAGCAGGGAATCTGAGGGGTTGAAATCACAGCTGGCGGAGGAAAAGAGGAAAGTGGCCAAAATTGAAGAGGACCTGGAGGAACACAGAAACAAGCTGCTAATGTTGAAGAGTCAGAAGCCGATTGAAAGAGTGGAAGAAAAGGAGGTGATAGAATATTACAGAGACCCACAGGTGGAGAGCAACCTGTCTAAGATGGCACAGCAGATTGAAGAGGAAAGCAAAAAGAGGCAGAGCCTGCAAGAAGACATTGAAATGATGAGCCAGAAGCTTGCCCAGATGGAGAGCGAGAAGGAGGTCGTTCCTGCCCAACTCCTCACCAAAGAGATTACAAAAATTGAGAAAGATCCCATCCTGGAGAGCCAAGCAGCCAGTCTTCGTCAGGAGATCAAACGTCTCCAGGAGGAAAGCTTGGCTGCTGCTTCCGAGCTTGAGCAGAGTAAGAGAGAGCTGCACATGCTGGAGCGAAAGCAGCCCAATATCCGAGAGAAAGTGGTGGTGAAGGAGTTGATCAAACTGGAGAAAAGCCCAGAAATGCTGAAGTCCGTTAGGACCCTGCAGCTACAAATTGATGAGGAATCCTTCAAGAGGAAGTCTGCAGAAGAAGCAATAGTGAAGGTGAAGAACAAGATTGAGGAGGTGGAAAGACTAATTGAAACAGCAGAACCCAAAATTATTGTTAAGGAGGTGAAGCAGGTAGAGCAGGACCCAGAGTTACTGAGAGAGTCTTCCAAGCTTAGAACTCTGATTGAAGAAGAGAGGAGCAAGAACTTGATGCTTACAGGTGAGCTGGGAGAGCTGCAGAGCCAGTACAGTATTGCAGAGAAGCAAAAACCAAGGGTAGAGGTTAAAGAGAGGGTCAATGAGATTTTCCTGGTGGATCCTGAAACGGAGCGGCAAATTGCACACTTGAAAAAGGAGCTTCAGGAAGTTACTCTGAAAAGGACAAAGATTGACAGTGAAGTGGAAGAGGCCTTAGCAGAGCTCAATGTCCTCAGGTCACAGAAGCCAGTGGTGGAGCTTAAGGAGGTTATAGAGGAGGTGGTGAAACATGAGAGGAGTCCAGAGATTCTTAGAGAAATTGACAGGCTGAAACAACAGCTCAATGAACTAGTGAACACCAATGGCAGGACCCAAGAGCAGCTCATTAGGCTGCAGGGTGAAAGGGATGAATGGAAGAGGGAGAGATCCAAGGTGGAAACCAAGCTGGTCAACAAGGAAGTCATCCGATATGAGAATGACCCACTCTTGGAAAAAGAAGCTGATCGCCTCCGTCAAGAGGTGCGTAACATGTCTCAAAAGAGGAGAGCTGCAGAGGATGCAATCTATGACTTGCAGAATAAATACATGCTACTGGAGAGGCGAAAGCCAGAGGAGAAGGTAGTTGTTCAAGAGGTGATACTGACTCAAAAGGATCCAAAGCTCCGAGATGAACACAACAGGCTGAGCCGGAGTCTGGATGAGGAGGTGAGCAACAGGCGTCGTCTGGAACGTGACGTGCAACAGGTTCGTGCACTGGTGGAAGAGCAAGAGAAGTTGCTCAACTTTCAGGAGGATAGAAGCAAGAGGCTTGCACTGGAGAAGGAGATGAGACAAATTACCTTGCGAATAAAGGAGCTGGAGGAGAGCCCAGCCCCAGTGCAAGAAAAGATCATTATGGAAGAAGTAGTGAAGTTGGAGAAGGATCCAGTCCTCGAACAGTCTGCCAGCAACCTGCGCTTGGAGCTGGACCATGAGAAGATGGAGGTGCTGAACTTGCAGAGAGAATGCAAGAACCTGCAGATGCAAGTTGATGTCTTGCAGAAAACAAAATCCCAGGAGAAGACCATCTACAAGGAGGTGATTCGAGTGGAAAAGGACAGAGCACTGGAGAGTGAACGTGCGCGCATCTGGGACCTGCTGAACAGGGAGAGAGGAGCCAAGCAAAAGGCAGAGGAGGAGGTACGGCGGCTCAGGGAGAAGATCGAGAGAGCTGAAGGCATGAAGAGGACATGGGCTCGCGAAGAGACAGAGCTGCAGAAAGCCAGGAACCTGGCCATCCAGGAGAGAGCCAACTTGGAGAATGAACTGCGGGAGCTGGAGAGGCAGAAGCAGCAGAAAGTCCTCTTCCTTCGGGAGGAGTCCAAACTGCTCAACCAACGGACTGAGAACGACAGGCAGAAGAAGAAACAGCTGGAACATGAGTTTTCCCTGTTGGAGGCAGACATCCTTAGAGAGAAGGATCAGATCTACAACAAGGAGAGGTTCATTCGAGATCTCCAGTCACGGGTCAACCGGGAAGAAATCAATCATGAGACCCAGATGAGAGAGACAAACCTCTCCACCAAGATCTCTATCTTGGACCCTGACACGGGGAAGGATATGTCCCCTTACGAGGCCTATAAGAGAGGTATCATAGACAGAGGCCAGTACATCCAGCTGCAAGAGCTGGAGTGTGACTGGGAGGAAGTCACCACCCTGGGCCCAAATGGGGAAGTCTCACTTCTCCTTGACAAGAAAAGTGGGAAGCAGTACTCCATTGATGATGCTCTAAGGCTGAGGAGGATCACAAAGGAGGAGTACCAGTTGTATCGGGATGGCAAGATTCCCATCTCCGAATTTGCCTTGCTGGTGGCTGGGGAATCCAAGCCTCCTCCGTCCCTCTCTATTGGCTCTATCATCTCCAAATCCCCACTGTCATCACCCACCACCCACCAAACCCAAACCTTCTTCCCCCCAGCCTCACAGAAGGGCTTCTGTGATGACACATCCCCTATTGCTGGGGTTTATGACACCACCACTGACACCAAGTACAACATCAAGACTGCTGTTGCGAAGAAGCTGCTTGATCCCATGACGGCTCAGAAGCTCCTGGAAGCCCAGGCTGCCACGGGGGGCATCATAGACCTCATTTCTCGGGACCGTTTCTCAGTCCATAAGGCGATCGAGAGGGGGCTGATTGACAGGACCTACATGCAGAGACTGCTCAATGCCCAGAAAGCTTTCACAGGGATTGAGGACCCGGTGACCAAGCGAAGGCTGTCTGTGGGGGAAGCAGTTCAGAAGGGATGGATGACCAAAGACAGCGCTTTCCCCTACTTGGAGGTCCAGCATCTAACGGGAGGGCTCATTGATCCCAAGAAAACCGGTCGCATCCCCGTGCTGGAAGCTGCCCAGACAGGGATGATAACAGGTGACCTCGCCAACAGGCTCCAGGATGAGTCCAACTATGAAAAAGATCTCATTGACCCTGTCACTAAAGAGAAGAAAAATTACAAGGAGGCCATGGCCCTCTGCCAGAAGGATTCGCTGAGCAGCCTCCTGCTGCTCCCGGCCACGTCGGAGGGGTATCAGCGGTACCACCAGGCGAGCCGTTCCCCCAGGCTCTCGCGGTTCAGGCATTGAATGGGTTCAGGCACATACTGGATCTGGTTCCTTCAGGAGTTCATCCCTTCCAAACACCTCTACCCACGGAGGCAGCAGCGATCACAGGAATGGAGCGTCTAGCATTTTGGGCTGCATACTCTTCTGTCTTAGCTATCTGCTTCCCAACGCAGCTTGGCCGTGTGAGGAGGAAAGCGTGATCGTGAGCATGTAAGGGCTTGACACACCGGGGTCCCCGCAGTCCCCCGGGTGCTGCTGTGACAGCAAAAGGGGATTGATTGCAAGAACTCCACTGGCAGTTGGTTAAACATGGTTATGCCCAGAAAGGGGGGAGAGCCAGAGTGTTGGGTCATTCTTCTGCATGCAATAAACATAGAAAATGTGTCTCTGTGGCTGTGTTGTCTCTGCAGGCTCAGGCTGCAAAGCAGTCGAAGGCATGGCTTGTCCTCCCCCCATGCAATCCTGTGCCCTGCAGCCCAATCTACCAAAGGGTTTGCAGGCTCTTGCTCCCCTTAATCTCACAGTGCTGAACCCCCTGCATTTCTTCTGCATATGAGTCCATTTTTTTGAAGATTTTGTTGACTTACCATCCCTGGAGGTATTTAAAAGACGGGTCAACGTGGTGCTGAGGGACATGGTTTAGTGGTGGTTTTGGCAGTGTTGAGTTCATGGTTGGACTCAATGATCTTAAAAGTCTTTTCCAACCTAGACAATTCTATGATTCTAAAACTGAAAAACAATGGGACTTGCTCCTTGGCTATTTGGACACCTCTGAAAGAGGGACTTGGTTGCCAAAGAGTGCAGTTCCATGTTATGTTTGATCCAGTCTAAGTGCGGGCAGCTACTGAATGGAGCAGCCCCCCTGTCCCCTCCAGCTGCCTGTCCCTGGTGCCCCTCTGGCTGCAGAGCTGTGATGGTGTTGGCTGCACAATGACTTGTGTCACTTCACTGAGCTGTTGGCAGAGGAAGTCAAGCCCCAGCCAAAACCAAACCCTGTTGAAGTAGATGATTTTGGCAGCTTGTCTGGTACCTGTACAGAGGCAGATGAGCTGCAAGGAAGGGATGACCTTCAGTAGCAGACTGATGATGCTTCCAGTCAACGGTGATGTGAAACTGCTTTCTACAGCCCTTGGCCTTGTCTGCAGGAGCCACCCAGCAGTACTGGAAAGTCTGCACTTGCTATTTCTTTAGGTGAGCTTTCCCTCCTGTGTGTAATTTCCACTGCTCAGCCCTTGCTGAAATGAGTAAATCTCACCTGCCAGATGTTCTTCCCTGGCATCTACCCCACTGCGGAGCATCCCCTGGCTTTGCGGGATGAGAAAAACAGATTTCTATTGATGTGAGCTGCTCTTCTTCCTCTCCCAAGGGCTCTTTTAGCTGACGCTGCTTGGGAACTCCAACAGACCCAAAATAATCCATAAGGGTAGAGGTTTCTCCCCCTCCTTTCCCCATCAGAGCAGCAGCATAACCTCTATTTCTATATAGCCTAGCTGGGATTTGAAGTCTGGGCTCCAAGAAGAAATTGTTCCCCTGCTGGCAAGCTCAGCACAACAGGTCCTGTTACCTTCCTGCTGGTAGGTAGTACTCGGCACTAATAATCTGAGTCCAGCTACAGAAACACCAAGTTTCCAGCCCAAGATGTGCTCAGCTCTGCCCCATGCTCTGCAAGGTCTGTGTTTATTGTCAGGCCTATGGTTGGTGTCTGTGGCCACCTCAGCTGCCGTACAGGGCAATTTTTTGGTTTGAAATGGGGTAAATAATTGTTGCACACACCCCAGAGCATCTGTTCCCAGCCTGTTTCATCTCGGTAGAGCACTGCTGGCACGCGGGACACTGTGCATCCCCCAATGGCTGGTCTGGACCAGCAGCGAGGGCTGGAACTGGGCTTTGATGGACCACAGGATGCATCAGGAGAGAAACCCTGGCCTGCCCTCCTGCCAGGGGAAGCCCAACAGTCCTTGGAGCACAGGAGCACAGCCAGGTGAGCATCGCGTCCCAGTGCGACCAAGGAGCCCTGGGCTAGTGTGGGTCCCAGCAGTCCTCGGGTCCCAGCTCTTCAAACCTGCTGGGAGCAGCCTTGCTGTGCTTTGGTTTTCCTCCCTTTGGCTGGGTGAAAGCAGGGAGGATCCGTCAGCAACGGGGCTGTTGCCTTTTCTGCAGCTCGGCTGTGCCGGACAGGTGAGTTTGCTGCCAGCTTTCCCCTCGCCCGGCTCCGTGGGGCAGGTGCTGGGCTCTCGGGCTGCCCTCCTCCCGGCTGCTCCCCTTGCAAAGGGGATAAAACATGTTTGTTTTTAAAGCAGTATGATGGTTACATGGGGACTCTTTCCTGAAGTGCTGGTTAAATAGTTTTGGGGAATGCTCTGTAACTAAGGAACTTGGAGTTCTAGTAATTAGGCAGTCAGTTATTCATTTTGGATAAAGTGCTCCCTAACAGCGTGGTGGGAGATATTTACCTAGGGCTGGGTGAAGGCCTCAAGAGACAATTAGGTGGCTGAGCAGGCTGGCTGAGCAGTCTCCCTTGAAGGCTGGTCTGCCTTTTGTTTCTGTGAAAAAAAAAAACCAAAACACTAAAAAATCCTTTTCTGTGCTGTCAAGTGGTCCTGATCTGCAGAAAAAAGCTTGCATCGCATCCTCTTGATGTCTCCATAGGAAGCACCACGCAGCCATGGGGCTTCCCCAGACCCAGCTGTCTGGCAGGGTTGTGAGTTGCTCGGAAGGAGCTTTTCCTCCCTTCTTGGGTGCAGGACGATGGTGCTGCATCATGGCTCTCCCAGAGCAGTTATTTTAACACAGCTGTTGTTGGTTCCCTTTTCTGGCAATGGGGTTGGGTCATAAATGTCTGAAATTCAGCCTGTTGCTTCATTTTGTCGGTCTAGATGAGCTGTAGTATTTTTATTTATGTTTCTGGATTGGATGAATGTCCTTGGTATTTATTTCTTAATGCAGATCTTTAAAAAAAAAACAACAAATAACCAACAAACTCTTCTGCAGTTTGTCTGGTACAACACGAGCATTTGTTTGCAGAGAGTAAACAACGGAGCATTGTCTGTACAAAATGAATTCATTTAAAACATGTATGCGAAGGCAGGGAAATGACAGACAAAGCAGAATTCATCCATGTCTCAGAAACGTGCCCCTGTGAGCTGGCTGTTATCATCCAGAGACCGTTGAGATGCTGCAGTACAATTTTCCTGCCACATGGCTCTCGAGGCTGCTGCGCGAGCCCAGCTGCCCGCTCTCCCCTGCTCAATCAGCAAACCAGCCCTCCCAAACGTAAGCAGGACAGCTTTTTCCAGGCAGCCACTCCAGCATGGCTCCTAACAACAGCTTCAAAAGCAAAACAACCCCCGCCCGCCCCAAAAAAACCTGATTTGTGCAAATTGCGGAGGTGAGAGAGCTCCCCAGGTCCCGGTGGTTTCTAAACCTGCAGGGGAAGCAGGGCCCGGAGGGAGGCGAGCAGCAGGTCCCAGGGTTTCGCTGTCGGGGTCTGTCAGGAGGTGCGACTGCTACAATAGGGGTGACAAAGGTCTTTTTGATGTCAGGAATTAAGCAGAGCCACCTGCTGCCTTTTGTTGGGTGGGGAGAAGGAATGACCGGTGGAGGAAGGCAAAGGACAAGAGAATTTGGCTTTAGACAGGCAGGTCTTGGGCTGAGACGGGCTTTTTCAGGAGGGGACTCCAAAGGTTTCTCTCCCCTGTGCAAATTCTCTAGTATCTAGTAGGTGGGGAGGGAGGTTTGTTCTACAGCTGTGTGTGCAGCCGCCTCTCTCCTTTACTGCGTTGTTTATCTGTCATGAGATTCTGGGAATGTGATAGCTTTTGAGAGCTGTCAGGTCGTGCTGAGATCAGCTCTTAGGTGGGCACGTGCACAAAAACAGGAGTGCAGAAGTTTGGCTTCCCTAAGTTAGAAATCTGTCTTTTCAGTATTTAAAAAGTAGAACATAACTCTGAATGGCTTTGTGGCAACTTCTGACAGAAAGCAAGCCCATCTTACTGTACCGAGACAGCACTGGTCTGCAGAACCATCAGCCCCTTGTTCCACAACAGAATTGAGAGCACATCTCTGCACCTGCCAAGGATTCGGGCTGGACAAGACAAAAGAAAGAGTGCAGGAGATGAGGAAGGGAGAAGAGCTCTGTGGAAAAAAGGACCAGCCAGACTGTCCTGCGTCACTAGCTCCATGGGCTGTGCCAAACA
This sequence comes from Stercorarius parasiticus, assembly GCA_013396915.1. Taxonomy (NCBI): domain Eukaryota; kingdom Metazoa; phylum Chordata; class Aves; order Charadriiformes; family Stercorariidae; genus Stercorarius; species Stercorarius parasiticus. Next base: position 135,304 of record VWZL01003733.1, read on the forward strand.
ACAAACATCAAGGTCTCTGAACAAATGACAAACCTTTATTTTTTTTCTGTACTGCAAGAAAAAAAAATGAAGATGTCAAAACCACACCAAAAGCTAGTGACAGTTCTCCAAACATTTGAACAGCAAAAACATTTCCAAGACAATGAAGTGAAGGAAACAGCAGTACATCTGGAGCGATGATGGAAATGCAGTGTTTTCGCTGTTACTGTTTCCAGACAACATGCAACAAGTGCTTTAAGCAAACTGGATCTTTTGGCTTCTTGGTCCCAGCTAAGGCACACATTAAGATACCCGATAGTGCTCTTCAGTTTGTGACACAGCAGAATGTCAACTCTGTTAAACACCTCAGGTTAAACAACTTGTCTGCTGCTAACAAGCCCAGGCTTTGGTAATGGCAGCAAAGAGCTGAGCAGAGAAGCGCACCCCTACCTGAGTGGAGCTCCAGCACGCCCTGGTGTCAGAAACTGATGCCGACAGACCTGGGGGTGCTCCAGAGCTGGAGAGACAGAAATCATTGTGTCACCTCAGCTCGCTGAGTAATGCAAGGACAACCTTCTGAAAGATGCGCTCTCATCTACATTTCAGTGTTTTATGCTGATAAATACCCCACACCCTTTTCCACATGACCTCTTCAAAGCAGCTCTGCTGGCTGTAACCTAGATAAACTTTCCCCCAGCAACGGGCTGAGAGTCTCTAAATGCAAGAACGTCCCCTTCCAGGCTTCTCAGGAGGAGCCAGACGCTGGGTCTCAGCCAGCCCGCTGCTCAATGCCCAAAATCCGATCTGCACTGATACCCGGAGGAGCAAGTGCATGGGGAGAGCTGCGTCTTCTCATCTGCAGTGTCTCTGCAGCACGTGTTGCTCCTCAGGGCTCTGAGGGCTTCTCCAGACGAAGTACTGGTGACTGAGGGCCGCCTTGGCTGAGATGCGCCTGCTGGGATCATACAGGAGCAATTGCTGCCAAGAGAAAAACCCAGCATATTTAGGCTTTTAAAAAACAAACGATCGATTGCACCTGCCCGTGGCTGGGCCCAGATGCAGATGCTGGTCCTGCCTTTTTCCCTCTCTGGGCTTCAGGAGTAACTCACAGCTGAAGTTACTGTGCGGATTACACTAGGAGGGTTTCTTGACCCTCAACGCAGTGGTTTCAGAGAGGAACCTGCACTGACAGCCCCACTTCAGAGCCAGGACTGAGCACTGTTCAATGATCCATTGTTTCTGCAATGGCAGAGATGAGCATCAGAGCCAGATCAGCTAACGCACTTCTGGGTAGATCAGTCCCAAATATCCCTATTCTTTGCCCAGTTTGGAAAGGTCTTGTTTGTCCCCAGGTCTTGTTCTGGGCCCTCACTCACCACCAGTAAGTCTCTACCGTCTCGATCTAAGTTGGGAACAATTTCCTTCATCTCCTTCCTTGCCCACTGGGGAAAGTCCCTCTTGTAGTCAGGCAGCTGCGACACCCCAGGCCAGGTCACCTCGGTGGGAGTGCCCAGGGTGCGAAAGATCCGGAAGAGCTGATCAATCTCAGAGTCCCCTGGAAACAGGGGCTTCCTGGTCACCTGGGGGAGGGGGGGAAAAAGGCCTGTTCCCACCTTTCCATCAGCTGTGTGCCCTATTTCCTTCTGCAAGCAACCCTTTGTCCCAGCAGATGCAAACAACTGCACAGACTAGAGCAGTTACGATGCAGCGATTCTGCCAGGCAGTGGCTGGGGAGGTCTCAGGTGGGTGTCTGCTTGTCTCCATGGATCTGTGCTCCCCTGAGGCTGTCCCTCTTTCAGCCTGTCCTTTATCCCTCTCTGTCTCCAGTTTCCTAACACCCACTTTTGCAGGCTAGCTCCCTCCCTGCCTACTCATCCAGGCTCTGCTGATCTGCAGCTCAGGGGCTTTGGGAGCTAAGGACAGTGCTATTACACTGCAGGGATAACAAGAGCTCTTCAAAGTGGAGCACGGACCCCTAGGAGATACACTCTGCCATGCTATGAAGTGCTAGTTTTCTGCAGCCCACTGCAGGGACATCTGCAAGAGAGTCATCTCCTCCCAGGATCAAAATACTGCAGCAACGAGACTGAAGTTACCCCTTCTGCAAGGACAAGCATTGCATTCCCATATACCTGGAACTGCAGCCAGACTACAGAGGCTTCTTTGCCTTCTGCCAGGCCCCTGAGGGTGGCAGATTTCCTTTTGAGCCCACAGCTAAGGATCAGCTAACCCTCAGGGTCGATTTTCCGTAATACACACCCCAGCACAGGGTGGAACCACAGTATCACAGACATTCTGCATCTTGTCCCTCCTTCCCCACTTCCCATTGCAGCTGCATCCTCCCTGCTCATTAAAGAGACTATTTAAACCCATTCTACCATTTCTGCGAAGATGCAGCCGATGCTCCAGATATCCACAGCAGTTGAATAGTATTTGCATCCCAGCAGTATTTCAGGGGCTCGGTACCACAGAGTCACCACCTGGTAAGGAACCAACAAACAAGCTTTGTCTAGTTTCCCTGGGTGAAACTAGAGGCGTGGATCTTCTCTTCTCTGCTGTAACGCAGTGACTGTACAAATCAGAGTGTGCCAAGGCCTTGCTCAATTAAAAAACACCTTAGTGACAGCAAGATTGGGATTAAGAGATTATTCTTCAAGAGGACACACTGGAACAAATAAATATACCCTATGCAGAGAAGGTGGGAACCCAGCCTGCAGGCAAGCTAGGGTAGAAGCAGTGAGCACACTTTGTGAGGACGTGAGGTAATCCCTTAGCTGCAGTGTAGGTTAAGAGCACGCGCCTGGGCACAGCTGTGCTGCAGCTATGGACAAGTAACTTGTGATGCTGCTGCTGTTTGCTCACTACGGATTGTGTATCCCACTCTCAGGTGGCAGGAAATCTCAACAATACCTCGTGAGTGTATGTGCGCAGGGGGACTCCAAAAGCTCTTGCCAGTCCAAAATCAGCCAGCTTGATTGCTCCTGCTTCGTTAATCAGCAAGTTCTGTGGCTTCAAGTCCCTGTGGATGACTCTGTGCGAGTGGCAGAAGCTCACACCCTGCAGCAGCTGGAAAAGGTAGTTCTGAGGAGAGAAGAGATTTCAGACAAAGCCACAATGAAACCACTTTGAAGGCTGGATCACGTGAACCAACATGCTTTGTATCATTTATCGACCTGAATGGGAAAAAAGACCTTGCTATAATGCGACACCAGACTTGTGGGCCACAAAGCCGGATGGGCTGGAGAGCCTGGAAACAGCTGGGAAATAAACGTACTGAGCAATAGTGTGACAAGGTTTTCCCAGCTGAAATGTTTGAGATCTGAGAGGCTGAATGCCTCCAGCCAAGGATGAATCTCTTCCAGATGCATCTTGGGTAAAAGTAGCTCAGTGCTGGCTCTGCCCAGCAGAAGGCAGCAAAGAGACACCCTCTCTGTCCTGCCTGCTGGCACTCCCTCCACACTGTACCTTGACCAAGCTTAAAGGAAGCTCTCCAGTTCGGGGTGAGTCCATATATTTCTTCAGGTCCTGATTCAGATACTCGAACACCAGATAGAGCTTCTTCTGGCTGTGTACAACATCCAGGAGCCTGCAAAAGAAGTGCAAGCACTCCCTTTAGTACTTTTCAGCATCTTCTCCAGACCTTTGCAAATACCCAGACATCCCTCCTCCTACAGACGCCTCTGCTCTCAGAGTCCCTTGGAACAGAGAGGCAGATATAAAAGCAGTATCTAGTACAGGGCAGCAGCAGCTTGGACCAACTTGTGTTGCTGCGGTGAAGTGGCAGTGCTGTGGGCTATTGCTGCAAACCAGGGAAGTGCAAATGATTGCTGTATTTTCCTGTTTATTTTGCTCCTGTCTGTGCAGTCAGGGAAGGACAGGAAAACTCCTCTTGCTGCCTGTACCCAGAGCTTCCCAAGCAGTGGCTCACCAATGAGCTGTTGTGGGGGGTGTTCATCCAGGTCTTACCTGACTATGTTGGGGTGCTTCAGCTCCTTCAGCAGTGAGATTTCTCGGATCGCAGTGCTGGGGACGCCCTCCGTCTCCCTGCAGCAGAGACAGGCTGGTACAACAACCCGTCCCCCAGTGGGACCCCGCAGCCCAGCTGGGTCCTGTGTCCCTTCTCCCTTCCATTATACCCCACCACCTGCCCAGGGGAGGGTCTCTCACACTGGGCGCCCCGAGTTTGGGATGGAGTTGCATGTGGGGTGGGCTGGGGTGATGCAGGGGGAAATGGAGCCATGGGGAAGGAGAGGGAAGGGGTGTCCTAGGCAGTGCAAGTTCTGGGGCAGAGCTTGTTTGGGAGCACCTGAGGGCACATTTGGAGAAGCAACAACAAGGCTTAAATGCCCAAGCCTTGCTTTTTGGAGGTGGGGGGGAAATGAAAGCTCTTTGCCCCTCAGGCAGCTGCCTCCACCATCCTGAAGGGCCACCATGGGGTGCAGTCCCACCACCATGGCCCCTGGTCCACACTGACACCCCTCATCATGGAGACAGCCCAGGGTTGACCCAGGGGAAAAGTAGTAAGTTTTAATCTGCTCAGTCCCCATCCTGGAGGGGTCAACATCAGCCCTGCTGGGAGGCCAGGCCCTACCACCACACCCGTGAGGGAGAGGCCACCTCCCAAAATGGTGGCTACTTCCCCCTGCCCTGGGCCATCGCGCCAGGGCCAGGTAGCGCCAGGTCAGGCCCTAGCTGCTTTCATGAGCCAAGAGAGACAATTTTTTCCCTCATGTCAGGTTTTTTTGAGCCCCTTGCATCATTTTGGACACTGGGCTGGGGTGCAGAGACCTCCTGCTCACTCCCATGGTGGGGCTGGGGCACTGCTGGGCTCAGCTGGCGGCCATCTCCCCACAGATGGCACTGCTGGCCCCAGAGGAGCCGCTCGCCTTCCTCTCCCCTCCTTTCGCCTCAGCACCCTGTTGCCACCGTGCTGAGGCGGCAGCCGGCCTGGCACCATGGGGGGCTGGGTGGGCACCAGGCTGGGCCGTGCCATGGCAGCCCCAGGGCCGGGGCTTTGCCCCACTCACGAGTCCAGGCGGATCTTCTTGAGGGCCACCAGCTGCCCTGTGCGCTTGTTGCGAGCCTTGTACACCACGCCGTAAGTGCCCTCCCCGATCTTCTCCAGCTTCTGAAACACCTCCTGGAAGGCGTCCATGGCGCTGCCTCGGCCTAGTAATGGCAGCAGGGGTGGCTGGCACCACTTTCTGAGGAGAAAAAAAGAAGGGTGGGGGAAACAGCTGAATATGCAGAGGGTGTTCGCTCTCCCCGTGTGTCCCCTGAGCTGCTTTTGAGATCTGGGTTTGCCTTTGCTGCTCCCTAAGCACAGGGACCGCCGAATTGAGGCAGCTGCAGGCGGACAGGGCTGCCTGGGTGGTTTGGGGGCGTTTAGGGGTCTTTGGGCAGACCCAAAGAGCCAAACACGCCATGCACCCACCGCCCAGGACTGGTTGCTTGCGACCCAGGTTGTGCAGTGTGCTGGCTGAAGCAAATTATTGAGCAAAATGGAGGGAAAGAGGTGCTTTGTGCCTGCGGGAAAGGCAGCAGGATCGCACAGGGCCAGGGGAAGCTCTGCAGCTCTGTTTGTACAGTGCCTGGCGTCAAGAGGATGTGGTGCATAATTAGGGTTCCCTGGGACACATTAAGGTCAAACACATAGCAGAAATGTCTTTTTCTTTTTTATTTCGGTCTTGCACAATTGTCCCTTGACCCTCCCCACTGTGGGCTGTGCCACTTGGTCAGCCTTTTGGAAGATGTACTCGGGGTTGGGGGGGATTAATCATTGACTTGACAGCTAACAGAAAACAAGATTAAAAAAAAACATTATGCATCACAGCACTAGGAAAGGTAGAGCCACAGGAACTGTCTTCTGGAGGGCTTGGGGGCTCCACGTCTCTGGGTGGGCACAGCAGGATACAGCAGCCCACCAGCTGCGTGGGTCCACAGTGCAAACCCCAACTTTTAGGTGACCAAAAAAAATGACTGATTTAGCCCATTGCTGAGCCACCAGGTCAAAATCTTTTCAAAATTGATCATGATTTTGCCAGTTCGAAAGAACCAAAGCATGGTTGCTCTGTGGCTGAAGAGGGATCCACGTGGCCACGGCAAACTCCTGTGTGGGTTCTCTGGTGGCTTGTGATGGTTGAGTTTGCCCTCACGTCTCCATCTGGTGTCATTGCTAAATTTGCTCTCTTCCTGGCCGGTTGGGTTTGGTTTTGTTTTTTTTTTTTTCATAACACTTCTAGGAACCTGGTATTATGGATATTCACAGTCCTGGTATCATGGCTATTCCAGTCCTTGCATCTTGGATATTCCTAACTCCCTGGCAGACCTGGCCATTTGGTCAAAATTTAAGCACGGGGAGGAAGGTAGGAGAACAGACAGGAGATGAGGTATAAACATAAACACATCATTACAGACATCACATCTCTTACAAAACCAGGTTAAAATCTGGCCTCTTGAGATCATGTCTTTGGACTTGGGATGAACAGAGCGTGTGCTGAGGCAAGGCTTTTGGATCTCCATAACTGCGTGAAGAAAAACAAAGCTAAACTATAATTAAAGATTATAGCAAGCACTGCAATTACTGAGCCATCTCAGGCCCCTGAATCAAGCCTGCCGGCAACAGGGGACTTTGCCAATGCCTGTTGCATTTTGATCTGCTGCTGGGTATTGTATGGCTTCGGTTCTTAATTTCTGAACATCTCACCAGAGAATCTGAGCAAAACGCTGAAAAGGCTGTAGGTGGCTGAATTCCCCTGCAAACCACAGTCCCAGCTCACTCCAGGTCCAGAGATTCTTATAGCACAGCACAGTCTTCTCCCTCTTGCACTAACATTTTATTCTCATCTTACAGTAGTGGTTTTCTGTCTTTTTGTTTACGGTTTAATTCTGCTAGGTGGGCCCGGTACCATGTTCTCAAACCACAGTGGTTCTGATGTAACTTCATCTCCTCTTCTTGCAACTTTCTCAAAGCCAAGCACTTCCTTACATACACAGCACTTAAGAGAAGGAGGAAAATTGCGTATCGCTAAATTTTCTTACATCATCTATGGGGTTTTTGCAGGGCCTAATGCATTTGCCTTAGCAACAAAGAGGTTTTTAATCAATAAAAGACAGGCTGCCTTCTCTTTTCAGCTTTATTAAGGAAAATATCAATCAAAACCTTCAGCTGCTTCAAAAAAATAGTGACTTAAGGTCTCCTAAACTCAGTTGTGTCAAGAAGAAAGTCATGTGGTGGTTCTCGGGGCACTGCAAATATTTATTTTAGAGCTAAAGTCAATCCCTCCCCTTGGACATCAACTCCTGAAAACCTGAAGAGGCAGGTGCTACTGAAAATAGTGACTCTTTGTTCTTCTTGTTTCTTTGTTGGTCAGTCCAGATATATGAGTGTTTTGCCAGCAATGCTCCCATGTGGCAGCTGAGTCACAGTAACCAAACACATGCACTCACAGACCCGCAGCCGCACAGGGCTAACGAACTTTGCACTAATGCCCTTTACCTCCAATCTGCCAAAAGCCCAGTAGCCCACTGCACTTTGGTAGTGCGTGTGGGTGTGAGCTGTTTAACTCAAGATTCGGAGACTTCTCCTTTTTCTGACATCTCCAAGCCTTGCCTTACAAAAGGACCAGTATAACTCAAGTGCTCTCTTTCCTTAACCACCCTTTTAAGCAAACAACAAACCTGCTTCCCAGAACTATTTTCAGTGATGACACCTGGCATGAATGGACAACCCACAGTCACATACTGACTCACAGTCTTCAAGTGTTTCCCTACTTAGTGACTTGACTTTGCTATTTGCCATGGGAAAAAGCAGTATGTTGCAAACCCACCTCCTAAATTCACTTTTAACATATTTGTTGCAAATGGCAGCGCAAGGACCAATTGGTCCTTGCTGGTCTCAGAGCTGCCGTCAGGACGTGCTGTTTCCCATCCACTTCTGCCTCTCATTGAAGTATTTCCTCTGCTCCTGTATGGCTTGTTCCAGCAAGGGCACATTCATCCCTTCCACGCAGGTCAATATTCGTGCCTTTACCACAGGACCCTCACCTGGGAATATAAACAGGAAGCTTCTTTAGAAAGAAAAACACACGGAGCAGCTCGGAGGCAAACAGAGAGGCGCGGACGCAAACAGAGAGGTTCCCTCAGGCAGCATATGGCTCCAGCCGGCCAAATAACCATAGCCTGAGAGTTTGCAGGAGACCGGATTGGCCACCTGCCTCCACTGACGCGAGCAGCAGGCCTGGGAGCAGGTTAATTCAGTGATGTGCTTTCCCTCTGCCCTGTTGGCTACAAAATGCTGGTGACTGACACTGCGCTCTCCTTGCACCGGGGAATGCTGAGCCCAGGACACGGTGCCAGTGCCTGTCACGCAACATCTGTCTACTTTGTGGCTGGATGAAGGTTGGTTTTCCCTGTCTAAAAAGCATTAGGGATAGGTCTAAGCTCATTTCTGAATGCCTCTGTGCAGACAAGAAGAGGACAGAACAAAGCTGGGCTTAGAAGAGGCTTAATGATGACTACAACCAAGAGTTCATTGGTGGCATTCAAATGGTAACATGGAGCTGCACTAAAGGGGCCAAACCTTGGTGACTCAGCCACCATCTCAGCCTACTCCCCTTCCACCCCTGCAAAATGGGGCCAACTCACTCGTAAGCTGTGATGACCAAAATAACATGTCTTTCTAAAGGAATTTTGCAGCAGTGGCTTAGCAGGTCACTGACCAGATGCCACGTGCAGGTGGCTTTCCACATGTCACTGAGGATTTCAAGGCCACGAATGCAAATACTTCTTATAAGGTGTGGCCAAGACAACACTTGGGATTTGCTTCACAACCCCACGGCCCAGCCCAGATCAACTCCCCACGCAAAGCACCATTCAGCTGGAGTAACGCTCAGGGCACCCCAGAAAAGGACAACAGGGTGCCCTGCGTGACAGAGCCTGCCTGCATTCCTCACGCCCCGTGTCTGAGGGCAGGGATATAATTAGAGCCTTTCAAGGATGGCAAAGACCAACCCAGCCAGCTTGCAATGAAGTATTGCTGCAATCAGCCACGTTTGTAGCGAAGACAACGTGGTGGCTGGCAATGATGCCAGAAGGCTTTAGCACAGGTTTCACAAGCTCAGTGATGCTGCTGAGGCGCTTCTTGTTTCTAACGAAACCTGTGCCAGAGTGCCAGATTTTCACCAAGATAAGGGTGGCTCTTCTCATGGTCAACGGGAGGAGTCAGACTCTTCCAGCCCTCAATCACATCCTCGTGTGACCAGAGGCGCCCACAAGAGATAAGCCTGCCTTGGCCAATGCTAGCCTCAGTGACAGTGTGTCTCACCATGCACCCAGAGAGCCACGAAGGAGCTGATGAACCATGAACAGCAGCGAAGGGCACTGGTTCCTGGAGCATTTACCTTCCCTGTGTTCAGCCTCTCCCAGGACCATGTAGCAAGATCCCAGCTGGGCTTGGAATGGCTCCACAAACTTGGTGTCAACACAGACCTGGTACTGAGCTGAGCTGTGCTGAGCGGTGAGAATGGCTTCGGACCGGGCCAGGTTGTAGCTGCGTAACCTGGGAACGATCGATTTGGGAAGCTCAGGGGTGTGCATACAACAATTACAAACAGAGGGAGGGGGGTCAGCCAGTGAAGGAAAGGCCTGGCCTGCAAGGAGAGCGGGGTACCCTTCTCACCTGCCAAATGTCCTCAGCACCTCCCCCTCTGGGACTGAGCTGTTGATCTCCCACGGGAAGTAATAGACACCAGCATTTGGCAGCATCTTGCACAACCGCTGCTGGGCCTGCAGCAAAGCAAAAGACCTGAGTTCATGCCACCCTAATACCTGGTACAAAGAGGGGCTACCTTCCCCCCCTGCAATCCAACATGAACAGCAACAGGCAGCCCACCAGATCCTCCAGGTCCACCCCAGGCTATAGGTTGAGAAAGGTGAACGAAATGGAAAAAATGGTGATTGAGAAGTTCGGAGAGTGTGAGGGACTGAATTGCAGAAACAGACCCAGCTGCTGGGGTGGCGGAGTACCACGAAGCAAGATTTAAGGTATGATCCTGAGTCTCTTCTCATGCTGCAGGATAAGAAATTCTGGCAGTGTCTGACCTGGCAGCTGGAGAACAATTACTTGGATACAATCCAGCCTGGTTTCACCAGTAGTCTAGTAGGGTTTAGAAGACAGCGATGAGTGAGAACGATTCACCCCAAGACAAGACTCAGGTGGGACTTTCTGGCAGCTCCAGCAGTGGAGCAAGGCTGGCAGAGGCAGGCCAGTCACAGCACAAAGCATGCGGAAAAGCAGGAATGTAGAGCAGCTTCGGCAAGATTTTAATTCTGCCCAGCCAGTACTGTAGCCAGGCTGTTGGCTGTGCCACAAAGTGGCTTCTTTTGGCATCGTTTTCCCTCCGATACGCCACACAGGGTGCCTGTGTTTGGTGCATCTCCATGCTCCATTTACTGCTTTTCTCTCTGGTTTCTTGCCCCGCTGGGGGGGACCCCAAGAGCTGCACAATGGCCCAGGCAGGGAGTTCTGCAATTCAGACAAGTGGGGCCACCCCACGGGGTTTGGGGAACCTCAGCACTGATTATGCAGCAGTGGGGAGACGCTGAGCTGCAACCCTGTGGCTTTAAGGCTTGGTGCCCCTTGCCCGCCCCAGGCATCGCTCAGGGCTGTGAAACCTCTCTGGCAGGGTCCCAACCGGCAGCAACGGAGGTGGAATTACGTCTCCGTGTCCTCTGCAGGTTCCTGCATCTCCACCTCGCCTCACCCAGGCTTCAGAAGCAGGTTCAATTCTGCACCGTCTGAGCAAGGCAAAGGCCGTCTTGCATCGCTCAAGTTTTGCTCCCGCATCACACTGCGCAGCAGGAGGGGATCAGCCAGGAATGCAAAATGCTTGATGTGCATTTAATGATTTAATGCACTTTTTAACACAACCCCAACCGCCATATGCCATGTGCCCATTCCATGCACCATTTAATGCATGTGCAGCCCCAGCTGCACCACATTACATGCAAACTGAATGCACACTTGGCCCCAAGCATAGCACATTATATGCAGATTTAGCGTACTACCTAATGCAGTATTTAACACATGGTGAAACGCAGCATGCTATATGGACACTCAATGAACTATTTATTTAATTAACTATTGAATGCCTGGCTGCAGCGTGCTCTATGTGCTCTCAATGTGGTATTAAATGCATGCCTAGCCTCAAATGCAGCCCGTTATATTAACGCACGCCCAGCCCCAGCTGCAAGACACTGTAAGTCTATTTAGCGGACCATTTCACGCTCAATTTAAGGCAGCGCCCTACACACACACCCAACTCACAGGGCACTGCCAGACACGGCAGGCCCTAGACCTTCAGTGCGGGATGTAAGGCTCACAGCCCAACACATCATTTAAAACACGGGATCCACCCTCCCCAGCCGCTGCCCGCAACAATTTAAGGCGCCATTAAACCGCGGCCACCACCTGGTCCCGCTCCTCACCGCCGCTTCCCTCCACAGGCGATGGCGGTCACGTGGCCGTGCGTCTCGGCGTGGTGACGTTGTGCCGGGAGTGGGCGTGGCTCAGTGGCAGAGTGGAGGCCGGTGCGGGTGGTGGCGGGGCCGTCGCCGGTGAAGAGGAGGAGAACGATGATGAACGCGGACCTGCGGAGGGAGCGGGCCGCCGCCACCTTCCAGCCCGAGCTCCTCACGCACATCCTGGACGGCGGCGCCGAGCGCACACGCCGCCGCAAGGAGATCGGTGAGGGAGGGCCCGGATGGGCCGCCGCCTCCTCTCCGGCCCGGTGCCCCNGTGGAGGGGAGAGGCTGCGGGGAGAGAGGGAGACCTAAGAGGGCGCCTCCGGGGAGAGGGAGACTGGGGTGGCAGCTGGGGGGAGCCCCAGGGGAGGCGAGGGGACAGGGAGCTCCGGGGAGGGAGGCTGTGGAGAGGTTTGCAGGCTGTAGAGGAGGGAGGGCGTGGGGAGGAGCTTTTAAGGAGAGAGGACTCCAGGGAGAAGGGAAGGCTGTGAGGAGGGAACTTGCAGGTGGGGAAAGCTGTGAGGAGAGGGTTTGCAGGTGGAGGGGGCTGCCTGCAGGAAGGGATTTTTGTCTAATGGGTTAGAGGGGAGCAGGAGCAGTGTTAAGTCCCTGATCCCCTTCTGCTTCCCTTCCCAGAAAGGATTTAGGGTGGCCCTGATAGAGCAGTGTGCATTTACCTCTCTTTCCCTTCCTCCAGAGGGTGAGAGGCAGCTTCCCATGGGCATTTCTCCAGGCCTCTCTCCCCTCTTTTTTCCTTCCTAGTATGGTCTTGCCCAATAGTACAAATATGACATGTTTCTTACCCGCCAGTGCCATGTGATATGAGATTAATGAAATACATCCATCTTCTTTCTTTCGCAGCCCATGCTGGGGTGGGACTGTCAGAGGCTGGTGTTGTGTAACTTGTGTGCCAAAGGGGACATGGAAAGTCAGTGCCCTCTGGGTACCTTGGTTTCCAGTCAGCATAGTGGGAATAATAGCTGTGCCCTTCTGCAAGGGGTTGTGTGGAGAGCAAAGTTCATGAGGCAGTCTGATCCGGCAGTAACTATGGCTATTTGAGGATTTGAGATTGTTATTGAGGGGCCTACAGGTCTTATGTCAGTGAATTAACCTCCTGCCAGTGCTCCAAACTTAAAATGCGGTTTATGTGTGGAATGGGAGAGTGCCCTGTTGCTAGAATCCCTCTCTCCAAGAGCTTTGACTTCTTTCTGATTTCATTAAATTTTATTTTTAATTTTCTGATATCTGTACCTTGAGGTACAGCAAGTGAAATGCTGAATTGTTCCTCACCCACTGTCTGTTGAGATTTGTGGAAACTGAGTTTGTTTTCCTATTCTGCTCTGTCCCCAGAGGCTTTAGTTGTTAACGACCCTGACTTCCAGCATGAGGATTTGAACTTCCTGTCCCGTAGCCAGCGCTATGAGCAAGCCATCAGGAAGAGTTCTCTGATGGTGATGAAGTTAAGAGAATATGGCATTGCAGATCCGGAGGAGATCTACTGGTTTAAAAGGTATCTAGCTGTAGAGTTTGATTCTTGTATGTACTTTGATCATCACCAAGGATGTTAGAGTTATGCTTTTTTCCTGTGTTTGCTGTCCAAGGGAAGCTACAGATATGTCCAAAAGCCCACTGAAGTCTTAGCTTCAGTGAATTTCAGATTAAACTCTGATTTTGTGAATATTTTTTTCTTAGATTTTTTTTTTACTAGAAATGCACCACTAATAATTATACCCTTTTTATTATATATGCTGCAGAAAGTAAAAAATGGGACTTGTAGTCTGATTATTATTTTTTTCCCCCAAAGGGATAAAAAAATATGCCAAAGTACTTTGAATCTGAATAGATCTGATGAGGTTTCAGCTTCTAATGAAATCTCTTCAAGCTGATTACTTCACTTTGCACTTAGACCTAATAAAGTTGCATTACAGGCATACTTGAAAATGTTCCAAGATAGCTTATACGTTCTTGTTTAAAACTATCTGCCCTGTCTCCCTTCTCCAAGCTCCGGGTGCTAGAGTGGTTCCCTTTGACCTAGAGGCTTTTTGTTGTATCTGACCTTTTGTTTATCTGGTAGTATTACCCTTGGATTAAGTTAATAAAAATAAATCTGCCTTTACATCTGAGTTTTATTCCTTCCAGCTTGCAGGGAACTTAGTTCCTGACTTTGACATGTTTCTCCTCTTAGTTCTATTAAACTCATTCTGATACAATCAAACAGAAGCTGCTTAACAGAGACACTGCACAGATCTAGAAATCTGGGTGTAATTATCCTCTGGCACATTAAATGAACATTGCACATTAAATAAGGCAGTGGTAGAAATACAAGCCCCCTCTGACTGGGCTTGTAGAAAAGCTGTCATTGGCCTCAGGGCACGAATATTGGGACTAGTTAGTTGAAATCATCTTGTCTTCTGTAGTTTTGATTTCAAAGAAATTGGTCTACACTGACCTATGTCATGAAAATTCTAGTGGAAGTATTGTAAATGTTCTTTTGAAAATTGGCATCGGTGGACAATGATAAGAAAAAAGTTCAATGACTGTATTAGATTATTCAGGTACTGCATGGCAAAAGTTAATCATTAATTTTTTTCCTACACAAGGATTATTGGAGGTGATAGGGAAATTTCTTCAATTATTTTCATGGAGAAAATTCAGAGAAGGCTATCCAGTATATCAGCTAGCAAATTTCAACGAAGTTTGCAATGTAAATGGTGTATTCTGATGACATTACTGACAATATTTTATGAAAATAGGACTTTTCTGAAGTAATGAAATAATAGATTCTAGTTTTGTCTTTATACAAACTTGCTTAGGAGTCAGCAATTCTTAACTTTAAATGGATGAAAGCTTAGTATTTCATATGGGTACAATGAAAAATAATACATCCATATCTTATGTCATATGAATAGTCAAGTGTGACTGGTCAGAATTCATGATCCAAAATCAACTGAAACAATGAGGAAGGCTTACTTTTTTTCAGAGTCAGTTCTAATTGCAGACATTCAGGATTTCAAAAGGTAATTGCAATTACTGTAGACTGGCTGTATTTTCCCACGTCAAACATTTTTTTAAACTTAGTGAACTCGACACAGCTAGCAAAATTAGGTTTATTTCTATTGCATATCCAAGCATGCTAGTGAGCCCTAACTGAAGGGACTTCATTTGTGTAAAAGCTGACCTGAAGAAAGTGTGTTTGGCTTTATTTAGTTTTTCCAAACTGGAAAAATGAATGGATATAGTGTTGTAACATGCCTTGAATGAAGTTTATGAAGTAGATTGAATGTCAAGTTGTATTTCTTGTGATCATCAGACTTTTACATGTGGAAGCTCAAGATATTTTGCCAATAATCCCTCATGCCTTGGAACTATCCCCAAACAACAGGGACAGATTTATTTACGTGTGCAGCTTTTGAGAATTTTGAGCTAGTGGTTTTCCTGTAACTTTTGTATACTGCCAGAATTTCACAAGGTAGCTTTGTATCATGAGTGACCAACTTAAGCTTGATTTATGAATAGGCGAGGAGAAATGCTTCTTGCTTCAGCTGCCCTGGAGATATGCTTAAACAGTTGTTGCTGCTGTGACATGTTGACCTGAATGCTCCTCCTTCATGTTTCCACAAGGGCTTTGTTGAACTCCAAAGCTTAAAAGGATTTATTAAATTCTTATTTATTCCATTCTTCCTGTGTCTTAACATGTGTCAACACTGCAGCTGCTACTGTGACTACAGCTTTTGAAGGCCAGCAGCCTTAAAGTGCCAATATTTTTCTTTTACAGTCTAACTGCAGCAAATGTAAGTCAGCATGAAAAATGGGAAATTGTTCTGATGTACAATGCTACACAGCTCTTTGAAGAGAGCAATCTGGTCAGTTTTAATTCACCTTCAAGTTCAAATAACCTTCACTGAGGAAAATGAGATTAAATGAAGAAGTGAAAAATAGTTGGGAGAAACTGGGGCGTAGACAAAGAGAAGATCTGAGAGCTGCAACAGATGATTCCTCTGTTCATAAGCACTGCATGAATGTGCACTTTCCCCATGAGAATTTGTCCTTTTCATTTTTGACACTAAAGTTAGGACCTGGAGTAGCTTTTGG
Organism: Stercorarius parasiticus; assembly: GCA_013396915.1. Classification (NCBI taxonomy): domain Eukaryota; kingdom Metazoa; phylum Chordata; class Aves; order Charadriiformes; family Stercorariidae; genus Stercorarius; species Stercorarius parasiticus. Next base: position 150,898 of record VWZL01003733.1, read on the forward strand.
CAAATCAAAATAGACAAACTGCAGTAGGGGCCCTACTAGCCACTGCTAAATTCATTTAGAGTGGATGAGTCTGACTTGAGTTTTTTGATACAACTAGAAAAGGAGTTTGTTACCTTAGCATTTGTTATCTCTGAAGCCCAGTAAGCACAGGTCAGACATACCTCCCGCTACTTTTCCACTGAGGCAACCCTTCGTTTTCTCCCTTGAGAGCGTTACCTCAAGAACCACAAAAAATGACCCTATTTTATGACCCAGTTCTGCAGCCTGAGAATGTCTTTGCAATTGTTTATTTAGCTTTGGAGTCTTGGAAAACGCTGACTTTGCTTCTGTTGTACTCTGTTCACTGATAAATATGCCATCAAACTCTTCTGTCAAATACAAGAACCTTTTAGTATGTGGGTGGCATTGATTGCTGTGAGATCTGGAAAGATCTATATTGCCAAAATAGTGTATTACTACACGTCCTTCTCCTGTAAGTGGATTTTGAACTGCAGCCCTCCTCTTGACTCGGTAATTATTGTGGCAAGTTTGACTTAGACCAACAAGGCGCTTGTTGGTCATTGATAAAATGGCTACTGCTAGACGCCGCTAGCCACATTCAGTCATGATGTAGCCAAGTACTTGAACAGTTACACAATGCAGCCTTTGGTGAACAAGCTGTATAGGCAGTGGGAAGTGCCAAGTGGGAATGTAGAAACTGGGAGGGGAAGGAATAAGAGTTCGGAGACAGAAAACCTGTTCTTCCCTTCGCAGCTAGTACCTCTTCTGTTTGCCCTGTGTCATGAGGAAAACAGGATTCTCTCTCATTGTCATTCAAGTTGTTAAATGGCACATGAAGAAAATCCTAGTCATTCAAAGTGGAGTATGCAGAGATGAAAAGTTGCTGCTGTAAATTAGCTAGCTTTAGTTCTGCTTTCAGCTTTGTTAATGCAACAAACTACTAAAATGCTGCATGTTTAGTCCGTGAAATAGTATGACCTTCTGACACAGGGATGCTAAAGTGTCTGCTTGCAAAATGTCATTCTTCTTACTCCTATCAGAGAAGGTGCTAGTTAAGCATGAAATATCGGGCACTTGTGATTAAACTTACTGATAATCAGTAAAAGTTGCTGGTGTGACCTTTAAAAAGATTTCTTTTTTCCTGGAGTGTTAACCTTCAAAGAAGCAGTGTCTGACCTGATTTTTCTGACAGCAAAGCAAGCGCTGCACCTTTTTTACAAGTTCTTTCAGTGGCTCCTGAAAATAAGCAAAGAGCTGTTCAAGCTTTTCCCAAGCTGCCCTGAAATGGTATATTTCAAAGTCAGTAATCATTTTCTCCCTGTAGGTTTGTCCTTTTTTGGGCCCAAGGAACAGATGCCCAGTAATTGTGCTGTAGGCAGTGAGGAAGTAAAAGGTGCTGCTGTTGCAACTTGGGTCCTGGACTAAAAGAATAACCCATGCAGGAAACCACAAGAATGACGAAAAATACTCTCTCTGATGGTCCTCGTAGCATTTTTAGGCCCTTGGTCACCCTGATAATGTCAGCTTTGTAAGCCTATGCTGCCGTAGGCAATAGAATATTTTCTGGTAAGATAACTGTCTGCCTTCATTCCAAGAACTCTGGACGCTGTACTTGCACTCACACCAACTTAAAGCAGAGTTAAAACTTTAATCACCAGCATTAAATTACTTGATTACAATAGTTTTGCTCCTGGAAAAATCCATGGCTCATTCAGTCTTGTGCATTTAAAAAACATTCCATTTAAAATAAGCGTCTTCAGCATGCAGTTCAGAGGTGCTGAAGAGGCTTTGTCCTGCTTTCTCTCACCCTAAGGCTGAGTTTCACAGTCTGTATAGGGATCTGGGTTTGAATTATCAATTATTTACTCTTTGCTCCCAAGCACTCATTCCAGGCATGGTGTAAAATGCCAGTCGCAAATGCTGCTGTAATTTGACAAACTGTATGCATAGTGTCCCCTACGTGGTGCGGGTCTGTGTTGGCAACAAACTCTTAAATGTGCTCCCTGGGCAGGTATTAATACCTTGAGATGGAAGGGGTATATTTTCCTTGTAGGTATCTTGGGCAGGTGGGAGAGATCTTGTATGTAGGTATTCATGCAGAGTGCTCGTTTTTTCCTCCTCCATCTTAAGAGTCTGGATGGAATAAGCATTTGTTTACAGTACATTGAAGGTGAAAAAACTGTTCAGACTTCAGAAGGTTGAAGGGAAGATGCTGTCACTTACCACATAGCTTTTACACAGTGAAACTTTCCTACGCGTTTGTGTTATGGAGCTTGTTTTAACTGTGAATGTACTTTGCCTGCCATTGGGGCTACTAAATTAGTAGAGTTTTCTCTCATGAAATAACTTCTGTTTTGATGAAGCACACCTAAAATTGTCTGATTTTCCTTCCGTTCCCTCCAGCAGTAGCCTGTAACAGTAATTTTAATTGAAGGTGAGTTCCTGATCTCTCAACTGATAGAAGCAGCTACAGGTAATGGAGTTCTTCTGAAAAGCACTTAGTCACCTAAGAAGCCTTTTCCTTTTCAATACCTAGTGCTTCTAGCTAATAATGGCCTAGCTCTACGCTACCAGCAGCAGTGAGATTTATTCCCACCAAACCTGAGAGATGGGGGAGAAAATAATTTCGTTTTCATGTCCTCTGCTTAAGTTCCCCATGAGTTGTAGAATAATATTTTCTTCCAGTTACATAGCAACGGCAGGATTCATGGAGTGAAGGAAATGCCTGAAAGAAACATTTATTTCCCCATTAGCGTTGCTTCTGATGCCTCTGTATTTGGAGGTTGCTTGTGGGACAAAACAAGATTGAAATAGGCAAAGAGATTATTTATCTTATGCTATGGTTGGAGAAAAGCCTTTCAGGATCCCAGTAACAGTAAGACTGAGATCCAGATCCCTCTATTTCTCTCCTGTAGAACATGCTTGGGCAGTTTTCCTGAACCTTTCGGTCTCCACTTCAGCATGTTTCAAAAAACCTTAGAGACCCAAACGACTGATGCTCAGAAGGAGAAATGGCTGCCTCTGGTCCGTGGAGTCAAGATAATTGGCACCTACGCCCAAACCGAAATGGGACATGGTTAGTTCCCTTCAGGGATCAATGGGTAACCTCTTTTCTGTAACTCCAGTTTGTAAATTGATGATGGTCCCCGGGTAAATCTAAAAGGGGAAAGGTAAAATGGTTTGGTTAAGCATTGATGTTTCCTGCCCTATAGCAAGGCAGCTGCTTTATTTCCCATGCTAACAATCGCAGAGTTAGTTTTGGTCTTTTCCAGAATGCACCTCTTAGCTGATCACTTACATTGTTTTAAGATGAGGAGGTTGTTCCAAGCCCTGGCAGTCTTGAATTTCACTTGAACTGGTTGGAACATGTCAGTCAACAGTACTGTGGTTTTGATTTTTGCCTGAATTTGGGGCATGTGTATCTCGGAGTTCTTAGTGCACGACTGGCCTGCATAAACAAGTTAGCAGTATAGCTTTCGATGCAACATAGCGTGGTGAGATTGTGCGTTTTTGTTTTTGAAAGTAAGGTATGCTTTGCCCCAAGCACTTTTCTTCCAGATGCTACTCCATTGCAGCTGTACAACTTCATGGAAAGATCTTGGCTTCAAAGAAGAAAAACATCTTATTCCTAATATTATTGAAAACAACTTTCATTTCTTCAAACGGAAGAACGTTTAATGGATCAGAAAACAGTCTTTTAGTCCAGAACCTGGAATTATGGCCGTTTAACACCGATAAGAATAGTTTAAAAAACCAAAGACTCCAGTGCTTGTGTGGGCATCTAAACTTGGAAAGCATGATATGTACAAGTCTGGACAATTGCAAAAGTTAGATGGTAATGCCGATTGCCTGGCTGTTCAGTTACAGCTACTCATGGTAGCTGAAAACCTTTGTAGAAGATGCAACAGAGGAAATCCTGTCATCTGTTCTGCTTGGGAGAGAGAGAGCGAGCACACCTAGCTGAACACCAGAAGCTGAAACAACCGGATGGCAACAATAAATGCCTGCTGACCTTGTTTGCTTTTTCACACCAACTTCTCTAAATCAGACACACATCCACACCAGAGTGATTTGTTTTCCTTGCTACTTGACATCAGATCATTGCACTTTCTTGCCTGGTGATGGTCTGGTTTGCTTATAGTTCTCATGTTGTTTGATGTTAAAATTAGTATTTTTACACTTAATAGAACTAATATGGTGATAGTATGGTAAAGTAAATAGACTTTTAGTGCTGAGTAATTAATATGCAATCATTTGGCATTCCTGCTGTGAATGTTGAGTATCTAACTACTTCATCAGTAAAGCTTCTGCAGTAATTGTCACTGAGGTCTGCTTAATTTAATTCTGATGTGTAGAAACTGGTGATGGGGAAAGAGACCTCTGGATTATTGAATTGAATCCTAGCCTGGCTGGGTACTTACTCAGTTTTATCTTAATGAGTACCTACTTGATAGCCTGTGTTGATTTAACCTATTCCATAGTGAGTAAGTCTCTCAAAAAAATAAAAGAAAGAAAAAGCACAAATAGCACAGGGCTGAAAAGGAAACAAAAAGGAGTAATGAGAACACTGTGCTGTTTCTACCTGGTTTATAGCTATTGCTAGTAAATAAGGATTTTCTTTTAGTCTCTGACTTTCATCTGTGTACTTCTCACCAGTACTGATCTCACTTAAAATCTGGTGTTGCTGGTAACCCATTAGCTCCCTGTTGAGCTTGCTTACTGTTCAGTTAGAAAGCTTAGAAAACATTGCTACTGGGTTTATTAGGCGGTTGAATTTGTAGGTGTCTGGGAATATCAAAGAACTAGAGTTCTTGGGAAGCTCTAGGGATAGAGCTAGTTCATATTAATGTGTGTTTAGAGGTAACAAGAATGCATTCTTCCCACTTTGATGGGAATGCAAACTGAGTTTGAGCTGAGCTCAGATCAGTGCTCTTTCCGTAATGTGTATCTCATTTAAATATATGTATATATTCCTGTTAAAGACCAGTTACATTATTTTATACATAAATGTGCCAGATGGACAACCTTTATGCAGAAGGTACTGATCCTTAATCTATATCCCCACTATTTTAATATGCAAAGCTATCAATATTTAAAGCTTTAACGAGCATTTAATTCTTTATGTTGAAAAACTTAATACATGCCACTTAACTACCTAACAGTGGTGTTGACAGAACTTGGAGGAAGAGTAGTTCTAATGAAACATGTTTAATTGGAGAGACTTTGTGCTGGTGATTTACAGGTTGAAAAATGTTGGCTTTTTTGCCAAGTTGTTTATGTTCACAACTTTGACTTGCACATGCAGAGCACTGTCCTTTTAAGAGAGCTTTTAAAAATAACAAAAGTGGAAGGGAATTAAGTTGGAATGTAATAGTAACATATACTGGTTGTGCCTGATCTTTAATTAAAAAAAAAAAGTGAAGTAGATAGTACAGACAGTTAGGACTTTCCTTTTTTTTAAAAAAAAAAAATAGTTTTGTGAAAATATAGCTTATTCAGCTGGATAAACTAGGACTTCTGCCAGGTTCTACCCTCAAACCATGGGGGGAAAAAAAAGTGGACTTCATATCTTTGGGTGAAGGCTCACTTCAGCCAGCCAGACCACATTTTCAACAAACTGACGTTGTGACTCAGCCCATTTAACTTAGGGATGCTCTAGTTTCCAAACCATAGTGAAGGTCTGGTCTTTCTTCTGGTTTGGATTAATCCTATTTTTTATCAGTCATGGCGCATCAAAAATATGGGACTGTTGCAAATGCATTTTATGTATGATTATAAAGAAATGCATTGCAGCATGCTTATTTCAGGGTAAGTGTAATTTCTTATTATTTAGGCCTGAGAAAAGGACAGTGCTCTGGCTTTCTGAAATACACTTGCTGAATTCAGATTTACACATGAATCGTTTATTTTTTTTCTTTTTGTCTCTTCCTGAATCTCCACCATGAATCCTCATGCTTGCTTCCCTCCCATAACATTCCCTTCACACTCCCATCCCATGGCACTTCTTCACAGCTTTGTTCATCGTGGACGGCCTGAGCCTCTGGACCTTCATCTGGGCATGTTCCTCCCCACCCTTCTCACCCAGGCAACCCCAGAGCAGCAGGATCGCTTCTTCATGCCTGCCTGGAACCTGGAGATCATTGGCACTTATGCCCAGACTGAAATGGGCCATGGTACAGTACATTCACTAAATGCTATTTCTAAGAATGGCTTTGTGTACAAAGGATTCCCCTGCCTGGGAAAAATGGTGTGTGTTTACCCCCCAGTCTTTATGCGTGCAGTTGTGGCTATGGGGAAAAGTGGACTGCCTCTGAAATTTTTAATAGATCATTTGCCACATGCTGCGTACCCATTTTTTTTCTCCTATGGGAGAGTTTGATGTCTGTAGCTCTATATATGAGCAATACTGAGTGCTCCTCTTGTGCCATTAGATTAGCATATGTGGCTATGTTGATGTCAACTTGGTGACATTCTTTCCATTGTGGTTTCTGCTTTGCTCTATTTAACATTTAGTATGAAGACAAAAGGACAGAGCTTTAAAATACTGGAAGAGATCCCAAAAAAAGTAAGAGTTGCTTGTCACCTTGGGACTGACCTTGGATCAGAGAACATGTGAATGACTTGCTTCCAATGCTCATGTTTTGTGGGGAGCTTTATTCCCCCAGTTCTTTAGTTCACTCACATGTGTTCTTTTTAATTGGACCATGAAATGTCTTTTTTTAATTCTGTCTGAAGTAGACTTTGTTCTTTGTTGTTATTCCTTTGCTTTCAAGCCTTGAAATGGATTTTGATAACTCCAGCAGTATTGTGATCACAACGCTTTTAATCCGAGTTTCAAAGGCAGGATATTATGCCTTGGGAAACTTTAATTGTGACGTCTGAGAGTTGCAGATGAGAATTATTTTCTAAAAATGAGCAGGATTCATCTTTGTGCTGAAGTGAAATGTAGAGACTGTATGAAGCGTAAACTAACTGCAAGTCTGTGGAGAATCTCTTGCAACTAGTGAGGTTTGAAGATCCTTTTCCAGCAAAGTAGGTCTGTGTTAAGCTGCCTATGGAAGTCTACGATTAACTCCATGCTTTGGAAACGTGGTTGCATCAAGGCGATACCATTTTTCATGCTGAAGCTCTTGAGTAGAGTCACTGGGTCTCTTTTGCTTGGTCAGTCCAGACTATCAGGAGTGTTCACAGCTTGTCTAGTTCAAGCAAATAGGCCTAGTGATTTTTTTTTTTTTACGCATGCAGGGACAATGCCACTGCTGAGACAGGTGCGTGTGAAGTAAAGAGTTGGGGGCAGAAGACAAAGACTGTTCCTGGAATTGTTACCTTCATCTTTTTGCAGTCTTTTCATCTACCTGCATCAGTACCCTAGCGTATACGTGCTGTTACTTGCTGTCTTGGAGCTATGGATGATCTCATTTGGGAGAAACTGCTCCATCAAGTGAGGAGGATCTAGGCCTGATGAGGGAATGAAGAGATGATGGGCAACACTTATTTCATCTTGTGGCTGAAAAGTATATGATTTTTAGTTTGCAATGTAATTTGATTGCAGTTTTAGTGAAACCCAGGTGAGCGTGTTTTTGTGGACCTTTTTAACTGAGAAAGGGCTTCTGGTGTGTAATAGCAAAAAGGTGTCAGATTGGAGGTGCTTGGAAAACTAGTCTTAGACCACTGGGGAAAAAAACAACCACTCTCTCTTCTGCGAATTGGCTTCAGGTCCCAGAATATGGTCTGACTCTTGCTTGTTCTTCCTTAATTGGTTGATGTTTAGTCCTTTAAGAAAAGAAGAATTAAAATTTGTACATTACTACTGGAGTTCAACTTTCCATTGTCCAATTCTGTCCTTGTTTCTGTTTTGTAACTGACTTTCTGCGAAAACAATGTGTTTGCTTATTTTCAGGAACTCATCTTCGGGGTCTGGAAACTACAGCTACTTATGACCCCGCTACCCAGGAGTTCATCCTCAACAGCCCCACTGTGACCTCCATTAAGTGGTGGCCAGGTGGACGTAAGTGCATCACTGTGTGTCTAAATCTGGAAGATGTATGAAGAAACTTACGGAAGTGATGTCATGTGTATTATATCTACAGAATGATGATTGAAAGTTGATCCAAAGAGCTGGTGGAAAGGCAGCTACTCTTGCATAACGAGTAACAGACTTGCCAGAGCCTACTACAACTCTGGATTATCTGTGTGCTCTGAATTGTTTCTTAGAATCATTCACACTATGGATTTGGTGTAATTTTTGGTCAGTTCTATTAAAATCTTTGTAATTCCTTCAGCTCCACTGGCAGGTTTGCCGAGGACTTGGTATTGCATAGTCAAGAGAATCATATTGTGCACTTTTCATTTACTTAAGCAACGTTGTTTGTCTAGCTGTAGAACTCGGATGATAACCAGTGTTGTAAATCTGGTGTTCTAACGCAGGATGTGGTTAAGGTAATCTCAGATCCTGCTTTATGGAAAGAGACTCTGTATATAAGTATGTTGAGTGTTTTGGTTTTTTTCCTTCTGACTCCTGCTCTTTTTGCAGTTGGAAAGACGTCGAACCATGCTATTGTTCTGGCTCAGCTTTACACTCAGGGCCAGTGCAAAGGGCTGCATGCCTTCATTGTTCCCATACGACAGCTGGGCACCCATGAACCTTTGCCAGGTAAAAGTCATGTTAAAGGTTTAGCACTCATGGAATATGTTAGATCTGTTTCTCTCCACCTATATACAGCTGCATGTGGCTTGTTAATGTACATGGGTTATTTCACTAGCTGATTTCCGTGAGGAGGTGGTAGGTCACAGCGCTTAAAGGAGTCTTTTTCTTATGACTGAATTACCACTAAATCATCTTGCATGTCACACCTTCAATGTGAAGGTTAGTTTGGGATTTGATTCTGTCCCAGTGTTTCCTAGCTATGCGTTGTATGAGGCAGCATGTCCTACTTTCTGAAAGGGAAGGAATACCTTTCACTATTCTCTAGCTAGAAGTGAGCTGGATGATCTTTAGATGCAGTTCCCCCAGTGACTGGATAGTAGGACTGCACATGAATTATGGAGGTCCCCATGTTTTGATGTCCACTTTTCCATGAAAGAGATTAAGGTCCTCATTAGCTCTTACCCTTAACAATGCCAGTACTTGCTAGAAAACTAAACGGTCTTGGAGGGGAAGGCTTGAGCTTCTCATATGGTGTTTAGTTCCTATTTCTCAATGCAAGTGTCTTTATCTGTGGCAGGTATTACAGTGGGTGACATTGGGCCAAAATTTGGTTATGATGAAATGGATAATGGTTACCTGAAAATGGACAACTTCAGAATTCCTCGGGAGAACATGCTCATGAAATATGCCCAGGTAAAGCAGTGTATTTCAGCATATACTGTTAGAAATGGATGCTTCAAATGTGCTTGTGTGGTTGAATGTTGTGCCAGCAAGATTGTAGTTTGCTTGTAAGTACTACCTGATGAGTTTAGAGCTTGAGATGTGAACATGTAAATGGGAGGAAACCATAAAAATCAGCAGGCTGTCTTGTGTTTTTTTCCGATAGGTTGAACCAGATGGCACCTATGTGAAACCGCTTAGTGACAAACTAACCTATGGGACCATGGTGTTCATCCGATCACTCATTGTAGGCGATTCAGCTCGCTCCCTGTCCCGGGCTTGTACCATTGCCATCCGCTATAGTGCAGTGAGACACCAGTCTGAGCTAAAGCCAGGGTAAGTGCAGTGAAATAAAAGAGCAGCCTAAGTGCTGAGGGAAAATTCCCAAATATTGGAGGGAAGAGGGACTGTGCATGATGTTGTTTGGAGTTTGGCTAGTATTTGCTAGCCAGTGTCATGCTAACTCATCTGTATTTTGCTCTAGGGAACCAGAACCCCAGATCTTGGACTATCAGACCCAACAATACAAACTATTTCCTCTCCTGGCAACAGCATATGCTTTTCACTTTGTGGGAGCCTATATAAAAGACACCTATCGTCGTATTAGTGGAGACATCAATGAAGGAGATCTGAGTGAGCTGCCAGAGGTACTGTGTCCTCTGTTGATTTTATGTAAGGTTTCTTTACAGTGTGGGAGGAGAGGCATCAAGCCTTTTTGGCTTTCACTTACGAGACATCTTGTAATTCTTTAGATTCAGAGATTCCAAGCCCAGTATGTGCTGGTGACTTTTATTTCTTTATTTGCACTATTCATTTAGCAACCATTTAAAAAAAAAATGGGAGTAATGCACTTTGAGAAAGCTACTCTGAATATATTTTTTAAAAAGGTGACTTCCCAGAAATGATGGTATATCACATGGGAGTGGAATTAAGACTGGTCTTATGCTTGTGCTGTAGCTTCTTGATTGTTCTTCCAAGTCACTGGGGTAGAACTGGTGTGTTGATCGGAGGTACTGGTACTATACTTGAGGGATTAGGGTTGTAAAATGTCAGTTTTCAGTTAGGGGTTCTGTCTGAGAGCATAATGTGACAATAGGCAATTGAAAACTGTCTTGGACATAACTCGTAGAGACAGAAAGGGTGGGGTACTGAAATCTTTACATGTATAGAGGCTTTCATATAAATAGTTTGGCTCACAGAAGAGTCCTTACAGGAAAAACAGGACCCTGTGGGACACTGGAAGGATTGTCTTGACCCTTTCTTCTGGGAGCTGCAGTACTTGGCATGAATGTTTGCAAGCTAAGAATGGAAAATAAAAAATCTAAACTGGCTTTGCTTTTGTCCATCAGCTCCATGCACTGACAGCAGGGCTGAAGGCGTTCACTTCCTGGACTGCCAATGCTGGTATTGAAGAATGTCGGATGGCATGTGGTGGGCATGGCTACTCTCGCTGCAGTGGCATTCCTGACATTTATGTCACATTCACCCCATCCTGCACCTACGAGGGAGAAAACACAGTCATGATGCTGCAGACAGCTAGGTATGGTGGTTTCTGTCTGGAGAAAGCCTTGCCTTGGCATTACGATCTTTGTAGCTGAAGTGATGGGCAGAAGAGTATCCTGTATTACAATGAAACTGGTCTCGTGTTTCTGTGCCTTGCCCTATTTTTGACAGAAAAGTATATGCCTACAGCTATTCTTTGCTAGTCTGACCCTGGGTGAGATGACTTCTCTCCATTCAAACAACTCATGAGTAAGAGTTGCTATTTGTTGTCTCTATTTTTCAGATTCCTCGTCAAAAGCTACACCCAAGTTAGTTCTGGGCAGCGGGTTACTGGCATGGTGTCCTACCTTAACGATCTCTCCAGGCAACGCATTCAGCCACAGCACGTGGCTGCTAGAACTGTCACTGTGCGGATCAATGATCCAGTCAGCTTGGTAGAGGCCTACAAAGCACGTGCTGCCCGGTGAGTTCACACTTAGTAGACTGAGCCAAGCACCAATAAAATTGCGTGTCTTGGGAGATGGTAGTGATGTGCTGCCCTGTTAATGTTAGATTCTCAAGATGTGGTTTATAAAGCTTTGCTCCACGTGTTGCTTTCAAGAAGTGATGTGCTTTACAAGATTGGGTCAGTGTTAAGCGCTTTGAGGTTACAAGAGGCTACATACAGCCTACGCATAGCCTAGTTACTCTGTTCCATTTTGAAATACCTTTTTCTTATTTAAATGTAAAGTACACTTGAGCATATAAATACCAACATTGTTCAAACTGCTCAGAGATCTATCTAGAGAGAAGCAATCCTGATATTAAAGTCTGTTGTGAAGGAAGTGTGAGAGCAGAATAGATACCTATATATGAGTAAGTATTCAAGCACCACACACACGCTGTGAAATGTCATCTTGCTCCTCTGTAGCTGTGTTCTAGTTGCAGCAGTGAGGACAGGGGGTTTAGAGCCACAACTGCTCACTCCAGGTAATGTATTCAGTCGTGGCTTGTGACCTCTCAGTTCTTCTTGTAGGAATTCAGTGTACATGATCTTGTTAATGTGCATAACCTGGTTTTCTTTCTTTTATGAAATAGACTTGTAGAAGCTGCAGCAAAGAATTTGCAAGCTGAACTGAACCACAGAAAGAGCAAGGAGGATGCCTGGAACAGAACTTCTGTTGATCTTGTGCGAGCATCTGAGGTCAGTGATGTGTCTGATAAAGAACTACGCTGTAAGAGGATCTTTTCATGAACCTGATTCACCTTTCTTTCATTTCTTGTAGGCACACTGTCACTATGTGATAGTGAAGCTTTTCACAGCCAAGCTGTCTGAGATCAGTAATGCAGCTGTTCGTGCTGTCCTCACTGAGCTGTGTCTCCTGTATGCACTGTATGGGATCAGTAAGAACACGGGGGATTTCCTGCAGGTTGGTGTCTTTCTCCAACACTTAAGTCTTTAGAGCCAGAATCGCTGTTTGCAAAGAAGCTTTAAGTGCAAAATTGCACAAATGTTTAGGCGTAAGGTCTTGACAGTTGATTTCCGGAAGGCCATTAGCAGTGCAGGTCTGAGAGAGGGCTCTTGTCAGGTTTCCCTTGTGATCTGCCAGAAGCAGAGTTGGATGATAAATAGTAACATGGCATCTCTCTAGGTTAGATTAAATGTTTTCCGGTTGGTGACCAGGTGTTGTATGTTAAAAAAACAAGGAGTTAATAAAGGAGATGTAAGTTAGACATGCTCTGAGAGCCATATGCATTTGTAAATTAGTGCACAAAAGGGGCATATTATACTCCAAATCTTAACCCATCCTTCAGTGAATGGGTTTAAATTGTCAGCCGTTACTTTTCTTCTTTTCATTCTTTCCATTTGAGAATGTATTTGTGCAGCAGTGTTTTATTTTGTCTTCAGGCACATGTGGTATGTTTTGTCTTCGCATTTTCCTCTTTCTACTTACCAAAAAGTTCCCTGAAACAAGGAATTTAATATACATGTGCACATTCTTCAAGAAAACCTGCTACTGAAGTTAACATGCAGGCACTCCAAAGAATGAGTCTCCCACCAAAGGTTAAATAGCTAAGCAGTACGGTGGGCTATGCTAGGCATCTGCTTTTGCTTGTAGACTATGGCAAATTGCCAAACTGATTACTTAACACTCAGAAAAAAAAAAAAACCCTAGTGTTTTGTGAGCTGCTGCATTTTTGGTGAGGGAAGGCTGACCTTTGTTAGACCATAGGGGAAGGGAAGGTTCTTGCGACTTGCATACTCTTCTGATAATCTCTTTTTTTTTTTTACCCCAAGGCGGGTATTCTGACCGATGCCCAAATTACTCAAGTGAACCAGCGTGTGAAAGAGCTCTTGGCTATAATTCGTCGCAACGCAGTAGCACTGGTAGATTCCTTTGACTTTCATGATGTTCATCTTGGATCTGTGCTTGGCCGATACGATGGCAATGTCTATGAGAACATGTTTGAGTGGGCAAAGAAATCCCCATTGAACAAAACAGAGGTAAAGAAACTTTATTTTTTCATCTTTAGGTCACGTGTGTCCAGAGAAATAACCGAATTTAGGGTTTTTTAATTTTGATCCAGTGATCTTGGCATGTAATCGATGAAGGAGGGACAAGAGTCACTAGTGGTAATGGACCAGAACTAGCAACCTGCTTCTGCTTCTCTGCTTTCAGCATGCTTTCTTCAGTTACTCTCCCGTGTGTTGCATGCATCCCTATGGGATACTTCTGAGTTCCTCAGTTGACGAAGGAAATCATACTCTCCCCTAGAGAAATGACTGAATAATCTCATTGGATTTAAAAGAAGTTACCACTTGCTGTTAATTCTGCTTAGTGAAAGTAGCTGTGAAAGCCTTACCTGTTTTCTGACAGATCTTTCAGTGCCTTCAAGCATTAGCAGTGACTGGAGAAGAAAACAAATTGCTCTCCTTTAGTACTTAAGTGTCAGGTGTTGCATATCTGCCCTAAGGCTGTAGCTACAGCTGAGCTAATAAAAGAAACTGATGTGAGAGAGAGTCAGTGTCCCTCTTTCCATCAGCCAAAACAGAACTCTAAAGCCTGTCTCAGTGCCTTTGTTATTATATTTACTGCCTTTATTTGATTTGGACAGACTATCTCCTGTGATGGGCTGCCAGAGACTCTGATTGTAGTTAAATTCCACCAGAACTTGCTCAATTTTTTGTGCTTCTGAAGTCAGTGGGGCTTAGGAGCTTCATTACAGTCCCCTTAGGAGACCTCTGCCAGTTCTCTTTGAATTTAAATGCCAAAGAATTGTCTGTATGGATATAAGAAGTCTTGCATTCTTTTTTTCTTACAAGAAAGGTAGTGAGGAAGCCAAATTTTGGCCTACATTTTCATCCTTTGTGTCATATAGACACTCAAATACAGGATTTAGCTGGCTGTTGTTAAATCTCCAAAGTGCCTCCGATTCAAGTTTCCTGAGTATAAAACCGCACTGCAGGATGTAAAGAGCTAAAACTGTTCTGAAACTCAGGCCTGACCTTGTTGTAACCACCATCTTGTCCTTTTACAGGTTCATGAGTCTTTCCATAAGCACCTGAAGCCGATGCAAGCCAAGCTGTGAAACCTCCTGGTTTTGTGTGGGTTTTTTGTGTGGGTTTTTTTTTTTAAAAGCACACTTTTCCTGACCTGAAAACTGGGTGTTAGCATCCTTTCATCAGGCACCTAAATCAAACCTTTCAAATCCTGGTAGTAGTAGGACAGCGAATAATTGTAGCCTTTCTTTCCACTTTTATAAATCGAGGAGGTGTCTGGGGAGAGTGCGTAGTTTTAAAGTTTTAAAGTGCAATTATAATGGTAAAATTAACCTTTTAAAAAATCTGGGAAAGCTTTATGGATTCATATAAGGATTGCTTTTGTGAAGCTGCTAACTAGAGCGAAGTTACTGTCAACTGGAAAGGTAGCAGGAGTTTACTACTAAGTAGTTAACAGCCCTCAGGCAATAGCTTCTAATGAGCAGTTATGTCCTCCCCTCAAAAAGCATCAATGTCTTGATTTATTATTATTATTTTTTGTAAGATTAGCACCACCTCTCTCCTTGTTTGGCAAATATTTATGCTGTCTAAAGCCTGTGTAGTCTTGTGCCTATGAATCTCTATGTGGCACTACTTTCCTGATGTAGCTGGGAAGTAAACAGTCATCCTTCTCTGGAGCTCTGCTTCATTCTTCTTTCCAGAAGACATCTTCGTGTTTTCCAATACACCCTTCTTTCACTGCCCTGCAGAAACTCCCTTTGCTTGTGTGCCAGCTCCAACACTGGCACCTTACTCTTTGTTAATAGGAAGTTAAAAGAATACAGTGATGCTGCTCTGAGGAAAAAAAACAAGCAGTAGTAATCAGCTAGGTGCTGGTACTAGCTGTTCTGCCCTTCTTTTAACTGTTAGCATTTTTGTAGCACTATCTCAAAGCACTTTACTAATGTTAATTATGGTGATTTGATGTGAAAAACCACAGGCAGTGGTAGAAACTGCAAATTTGACCTGGAATGATGAAGCCAGTATTTGAGGGCAGAAATCAATTGACCCAAGGTCCTTGGGTCTTCAGATTGTTCTGGGATGTTCTTCTGGTTTTTAAAGGCATTCTTCAAGAAAATGACAATCCCAAGTGGAGTGTCCAGATTTTTTTTTTTTCCTACCCATGCATTTCCAAGGAGCTTTCTCTGATTTGCTTAAGTTTGGTTTTATATTGACTTGTGACTTGCCCAGTGCTGTCTGGATTTAACAGGTGAAAGATCTAGCTTTTAACAGAACCTCCTGATGCCCAGTGAAATCAGTACAACTACAACGAAGGAAAATCACTGCTGTTTTTCAACACCAATAACTGTCCAGTAACAATAAACCTCTCTTCACGACAGATAAGAGCAACTTTGAGCTTAAGATGGTAAAAAGCTTCAGCATAAATCCAAATCCTGCAGTTCTGAGGCAATATCTGAGAAGCTGGTTGTCTGACAGCTTTGGTATCTGTTAGTCTCTAATTTTGGATCAGTTTTCATGGATGAGTTTGTCTGTGTTGTTTTTTTTTTTTTTTCCTGGCACCAACAGTGATCAGGCATGATGTTTGGCTCCACGTGCAGTAGCTGAAGAGAAAGAAATGTTTAATTTTAAATAAAATGATCAAACTTGCCTTTTGGCTGCTGAGTCTTTCAGGTGGAATGGAACCACCGCTGTTCAGGATACCCAAGGAGGCAAAGGGCTTTGCCTTCCGTTTATTGAGAGATTGCTGGCCTGGGGAGGGATGATGGAGGTGCAGGTTAAAAATATGTTAATGAGAACAGTACTAGCTAACTATGTACAGATTTAATAAATTACAAAAATGCGTTTTCAGACAAAATGTCTTTCTTTTCGTGCATTGCTTTCACTGGATCTCATTTAAAGTAATGGGTGAGGTAGAATGAAGTATTCAAAAGACCTTAAATTAGTTGGATTTTATTTGTTGTCTTTCTAGTCTGACCTTTTTGGCTTTGCTCTGCAGTGTTACAGGGCAGCCAGCCCAGTCCAACAGCTGCCTTTGCTACCACTGCTGCTCTTGACCACAGGAGAAAACAGAACTGGCAGAGAGGAAAGCTGCCTGTGGCACTTTGCTCGGGATTATTGTGGCTCATAGGCCAGCAAAAGCTGATCCCTGCCAACAGCAAAG
Source organism: Stercorarius parasiticus (assembly GCA_013396915.1). NCBI lineage: Eukaryota > Metazoa > Chordata > Aves > Charadriiformes > Stercorariidae > Stercorarius > Stercorarius parasiticus. Next base: position 167,410 of record VWZL01003733.1, read on the forward strand.
ATTTAACAATAGTGTTTGGCAGCAGCAGCTTTAATTCATGGCAGCTGTTTCTTTAAAATTGTTTCCCCCTGTTTTTTGTTTTTCGTTTTTGGGTTTTTTTTGGAGTAGATGGTGATGTAACGGCAAACCCTGTGCTTCCTTGCCATTGGTGAGGATATTGTACATTTGTTCATCTTGCTGCTGTTAGTGGTAAGACCTGGTATGACTTATGTGTCTCGTGGTCAGCAAGTGGTGTTTAAACTCTGTCAAATGGCACTGCATCCTTATTAGGACTCATCCATCTTTTGACAAAATGTGGTGGTACCATTTCCACAAGTGGTGAGCTTCTTTTGCTTGAGTGTAAGTGATTTTAGTGTCAAGCAATGGCACTTGTAAGCTATACTGTTCTTGGTGTACTGAAGCAAGTGGTCTGTGTCTCAAAAGGACTCTGATTACGCTTTATCAATTAAACACAAAGACAGGCCTCTAAAACCCAGTGGGGCTGATTATTTCTGTCAAAGCCAGCCTGCTCTCTTTGAAGGTACATCTTGAAGGGAGATTCTGATCCTCTACTGTGCTCTGCTGAGACCCCACCTGGAGTGCTGTGTCAAGCACTGGAGCCCTTGGCTTTGGAAAGACACAGACCTGTTGGAGCAGGTCCAGAGGGGGCCACAAAGATGCTCCGAAGGCTGGAGCCCCTCTGCTGTGAGGACAGGCTGAGAGAGTTGGGGGGGTTCAGCCTGGATTAGAGAAAGTTCTGGGGAGACCTTAGAGCCCCTTCTACTCCCTAAAGGGGCTACAGGAGAGATGGGGCAGGACTCTTGATCAGGGAGGGGAGTGATGAGGGAGACCGGTTTTAAACTGAAAGAGGGGAGATTTAGATTAGATATCAGGAAGAAATTCTTTGCTGTGAGGGTGGTGAGCCCCTGTCCCAGGTTGCCCAGAGAAGCTGTGGCTGCCCCATCCCTGGAGGGGTTCAAGGCCAGGCTGGACGGGGCTTGGAGCAACCTGGTCTGGTGGGAGGTGTCCCTGCCCAGGGCAGGGGGTGGCCCTGGGTGATCTTTAAAGGTCCATTCCAGCCCAAACCATTCTATGATCTTGGGGGCAGCAAAACCCCTGTCCCCCAGGGTGTCCTCAGGCTCCCGGAGCCTCCTGAGCTCCCGTGGGGAAAGGGGACGATCCCGCTGCTGCTCCCAGCCCTTCCTGCCCGGGACGGGGGTGCAGGGTGTCCGGGGGGGTGCTGCAGCCCCCGGGCACCTCGCCCCGCCCGAGCTCCGGGGGCTGTGGCTGCGGGCCTTCCCCCGAGCCCGGCGGGGACTACATTTCCCATCGTCCCGCGAAGGGAAGGGAAGGGAAGGGAAGGGACGGCACTTCCCGGGGGCGGGGGGAGCCGGGGCCTGCGGCCTCCCCGGCGTGCTGCGGGCAGGGGATGCTGCGGGCGGGAGGTAACGGCGGCGGTGCAGGTACGGGATGCTGCGGGCTGGGATGCTGCGAGCGGGGGGACCGGGATGCTGTGGGCCAGGAGGGCGCCGGGTGCCATGGCAACGGGATGCAAGGAGGTGGAGTCCTTGCTGGTGGGAAACCGGGAGGGGCTCCTTTCATCCTAGGAAGTGATCGTCCCCCTGCCCTCGGCACTGGTGAGGCACTACCTCGAGTGCTGTGTCAAATTTTGGGCCCCTCGCTCCAAGAAAGACATTGAGGTGCTGGAGCGTGTCCAGAGAAGGGCAACAGAGCTGGTGAAGGGCCTGGAGCAGGAGTCTTGTGAGGAGCTGCTGAGGGAACTAGGGGTGTTCAGCCTGGAGAAAAGGGGGCTGAGGGGAGACCTTCTTGCTCTCTGCTGAAAGAAGGGGTAGCGAGGGGGGCGTCGGTCTCTTCTCCCAAGGAACAAGCAATAGGAAAGAGGAAACGGCCTCAAGGTGCGCCAGGGCAGGTTTAGGATGGATATTAGGGAAAATTTCTTCACCAAAAGGGTTACTAAGCATTGGAACAGGCTGCCCAGGGAAGTGGTAGAATCACAATCCCTGGAAGTATTTAGAAGACAGGGCAATGTGGTGCTGAGGGACATGGTTTAGTGGTGGCTTTGGCAGTGTTGGGTTAATGGTTGGACTTGATGATCTTAAAGGTCCCTTCCAACCCAGACAATTCTATGATTCTATCCTGCTCGCACCCTGAGAGGTGCATGCACCCCTTGTCTCCAGCACCTCTTTGTTTTCTCCATGGCTCCCGCAGCCATCCCGCCTGTTCAAGATCCCCTGGGTGCTCCGGACCCAAAGACATGAGGTTTCCTTCCTCCCTTTCTCCCTCTCTCCCTCCCTCCCTCCTTGCTTCCTTCCCTCCCTCCTTGCATCCTTGCTTCCCCTCTTCCCTCCCCAGCCCCGGGCCTCTGGGGTGTTCTCCAGGCTTTGGGCAGAGCAGGAGCCACCCCTTGGGCTCACTGCTTGGGTCAGGACGCCTGGGGCAGAGTGGGTAGCATTTGCTCCCTCTTGGGTGATTTTGCAGAGCGATTCCTTGGCGTTAGTGTGACGTTCCTCTCAGAAGCTGTTGCAGAAGCTCAAGACTGTTTTGGGGAATGAGGGGGTCGTTTTGAAGACTCAGATTGAGCACTGTTTAGAGTGGCTTGGAGAGGTCCAAGCAGCACGGAGCCAGCCTGGCAGGCTGCAGAGGGGCCCCAAGCAGGAGAAGGAAGTTTGTTTAACAGCAAATTGGGAAATCCTCCTCTCCCCGCAGGTAGGAGGTTGCTGTGGATGTGACCAACGGCGTTAGATCCCCCCGCAACGTGGAGGTGGAGATTGGATGAATCTGTAAACGGACTTGCTGGAGCAGGGGAAGGCTGGGATCCTGCGATGGTGAGTGTGGTATGGTATGAAGGCAGGCCTGGGAAATCCAAATTTGATGCTCTGGCACCTCTGTTTGGAGGCAGACGTGGTCCCAAAGGCTGGAGGCTTCTGCCCAGCTGGCAGTCGGGGGGGATGTGCTCACTGGTGTCTCAAGAGTTGTAAATATCTCTTTGGTTCCCCTGTGTTTCACGTGCCATTTCCCAAACAGCATGGGCAGGAGGAGGGCTTCACTGTTGCTTGTGGGATTCTCTGGAGAAACCTGCCTCTGGCTTTAGCGCTTTGAGAAAGTCCAGGTCAGACTTGCTTTGTTTTCTAACGATGGAATTTGTCTTTCTCCATAGGCTACAAAACCCAAGAAAAGTTTAAGAGGTGTGTACACTCCTGTGCTTTCCTTTCACTGTCTGTAGGTGTTTGGGAAGGTGTGGGACCGGGGAGAGGGGACACAGGGATCAGGTGGCGGTCCTGGCTGCTGAAACGTTTCATGGTCCTTGTCTGAAAGATGCAGTTGAGTGCATCGTGTCGTTCCTGAACTGGAGATATTCACCTGCCTCTCACATCAAGTAGATTTGTTTATTGGGGTCCTACATTCCTTTCTTGTGGGTTTTCCCAAATCCAAGGGAGAATATATGCATTTACTGAACACCTACCTACCCTGGTACTGAAGCAGTGCTTTTAGGGGTGCCCAGGGGCTCTGAGATACCACAGGGTGAGAGCTCACAGATTAAGTGCTGCTTGTGGCCAGTGGCTGACGGAATAGAAAGCATCTGGCTCACTTGATAAAGATATCCTATTTCTGACTAAGTGAAGCCAAATCTTTTATTCACCAAATACTGGATCAAGTCCTGGCAGTTCTCTCTAGGCCAGCAAGGAAGGCCTTATGCTGATGATGCTTGAGACCAAACCTTTATTCTCGGGGGATTTCAAAAGAGCAAGCTGTGTTGAAACTGGGAGCTTTCTACACCTGCTTGGTGACCTCACCTGCCTCAACACCTTTAATTTGTCTTGTTTCAGGCTCTATTGATGATGTGCTTGGTGACCTCCTGGGATATGATGGTAAAACGAACCTTCTTTGCAGCTGAAAGGGCAGCATCCTGGTAGTCTTCCTTCCTTCCTGGGGGCAGGAGGTGCTGGTGCTACAGCCACTGGTCTCCAAGGGGCTCCAGTGGTAAGGGGGGATGAAGTAGGGAGCAGAGGGAGAGCAGAGTTTCCCAGAGTCAGAGGCCACTGGATAGGTTGGACATCGGTTTGGGGAAGTGAAGTTCTTCTCTGATTAAAAGCCTCTGTCATCTATGAGAAGGCAGCAAATCCTCCTTTGGAGTGTCTAGGCCAGGAATATGCCCATCTCCATCATCCTGATATCTCCCTGTCTTGTTTCCAGATGAAATCCCTGTTAAATCTGCCACAGCTTCCCAGATGGCCGGGAGCAGCGGTGGGAGAGCCCGGGGCACCAGCTTGCAGGCCAGCAAGAAGTGAGTGCTTTTCAGACACAGCCTCTCCCACCTGGAGATGTCTCTGTGCTCCCCAAGTCCTTCTGTCCTGCTCCGTCCTTGGCTTCTCCACCTCGCTCCCTGCCCCCATAGCAACTGCTTGAGAAGGCGAGTTACCTGCGATGCCTTTGGGAACTGGGAGCCCAGAGCCTGAAGCTTTCCAGCGAGAGTTGGGTGCTTCCAGCCCTGTACATCTTCTGTAAATCTCCCTTATAACAGTTGCTTGCTTAAATATAGCAGTCCCAGCACTACCATCTTTTATCCCAGTGCTGTTTTAGTCTCATTTTCTGTGTTATATGATATGGCTGCTGTGGTGTGCCCGTGTGGTCCCCTTCTCCTCTCACCGCTGTGTCTCCCTGCACTCTTGCCGAGCTCACCTGTGGTGCTGCTAACCCCCTGGCTTGTATCACAGGTCCTTTCCAGAGGATGATTTCTTCAGCAAACTCCCTGCAGAGGACATCAAAGCTACAGAGGTGAGCCCAAATTTTGGGAGAGCACTGAGCTGAGCCAGGCTTGCCCCTGGTGTCACCCCATCCAAGTCAGCGGTGGGATATCAGGGGTGAGCTGTGAAGTTTGGCCGAAGAGGTAACCCCTCTCTGGCATCACTGTGGGGTGGGGAAGGCAGGATAGGGGAGTGGGTGGGTGGTGGGAGAAGGGCTCTCAGGTGCCCTGGTTGAGATGGAGCAAAGCCAGGGGGGCACGTTGTGCTGCAGCCTTCCTGGGTGCGCTTCGGATAAAGTGTCGTAGGAAGGGCCCTTACCCAAAGTGATGCCCTTGGTGTTCCTCACGCTTCTCCCAGAGGCAGCAGAATGTCAGGAGAGGAGTCAACGCACAGGGGGTTTCCAGTGAGGGGAACACTAGGAGGACTTGGGTGTGGAATTCTTCCATTCCATAAAATGAGGAAAACCAGGGTCTGGAGCGTGGAAGCAAGGGGTGAGGACTTTCCAAATTCTGCTTGTCTCTGATCTCTGCCCTCCTTGGCATGCAGGGATCCAGCGCCTCCGACACAGACCCACAAGCTCTGCTGCAGACCCTGAAGGTAAAAGCATAAATATCCTCCATCTCAGTCCCACGTGCGCTGTGCCATGGCCTCCGGCACCAGCCTCCAAAGGGAGAAGAAGCGCTGAGGCATTAGCAGCGCTCACCCTGCCCCCGTCCTCGTCCTTTTGCTTCCCAGGACATGGATGATATGGAAGCTGATCTCCTGGGAATATCGAAACGCAGTTCTGGGCCAGGGAAAACAACTGTGAAAGGTGCTGGGAAACGTGACTCCTCAGGAGGAGCAGTGAAGACCGCAGAGAAGCTGCTATCCCCCGAGAAAGGTAAAAAAGGAGATTCTGCTCTTCTTTTCATAGCCTGGTTCCAAATGAGCAGGGGGTATTTTTTTCCAGGATAGGGAACAAAAAGTGGATTTGTTCCCTAAAATCCTTTTCCTGGTTCTTTTTTGGGGCTGTCCCAGACACAGAATGTTATTCTGGCCATGTGTTCTCCCTTGGGAGATCCCCGTCCCGGCTTCTCGTCGTGGTGTGGTAACATCACTATCGGCAGCAACAACGGCCACGCTGCCGCCTCCCACCAAACACCATTTGGTCGTTCCCTGGTGCAGATCAAAGACCAGGGATCTGCCTGATCTGCGTGGACGGAGAGACAGAGGGGTTGCATTAAAGACATGCCAGTCCCCAAACTGTCCTGCTCTTCCCCAGGGCCTTTTCTCCTTCTCTGCCTGCACGGAGACCCCTCCAGAGAGATTCTCACCCCGCAGGGCTGCGGGGGGACTGTGTGTCGCAATCTGTGCTTTTAGGGGGCTGCTGCCAGAAAAGTGACCTTCAGCCAGGGTGGGAGAGGGGCATCTCTGCGGCACCTTGTCTCTGAGAGCTGTAGCCTCTCTTTCTAGGAGAATCTGCACCTCTGATGGACAAGAAGCCACTCGCATCCCCACCTGCTGCCCGACAGTACAAGAAATTTAACTTTGAAGGTAGGATGTTGCTTCACTTCAGCACATAGATACATGGGGACAGCTGAGGACTCTGCCCTTGCTCTTTGCCCATAGTTTGCCCCTTCTGTTAACTGAAGGCTTGGCTGGTTAATGAGGTACAAAGTCCTTCACCCTTACGATGCTGGTGCAAATCCAATCCTTCTGAGGTGACCAAAGCGAAAAAAACCTACAGTTTTATATTTGAGGCCCTCCGCAGGATGGGTCTGGGAGACAATTTCTGGGGACATTTCCATTTTCACGTGTGCTTTGGTTTTTAATGACTGTCTGTTACACTTGGGAGCCCTTGTTCTGTCCAGCTTCCTAACGGGGGGGGGCGGTTTCCTGGCACAGCTGAGATCTGGTTGCCAAAGCCTGTGCTTTAACCAAGATCAGCATCTGTTAAAATCACTAAGGCGCTTTAGGTGATTTTGCCTAAACAGTGTTCAAGCATTAAAGCACACAAATTTTGAGTTATTTTCTTCTAGGAGAAAGAAATTGTGGAAAAACTGAACAGAAATGTAACTCTTGAGTGTTTAAAGTTCAGGGAGATTCAGGGTATCCCAGGGTCTCTGCAGAACCTTCATTCATGGGCAGATACGGTCTCCTGTCCCGATGTGCACATGTAGGGGATTGTGCTTGGCTTAGTGCAGAACTGTTCTTCTAAATAACGTTGGGTTTGTTTGTTTTTTCTATTATTATTCTCCTTTCTTGCCCCTATGGGATAATTCCCAGATTTAGATGATCCTTTGGCAGGGCTTTTATCTGATGAGGAGCAGGATGCTCGCAAGAAGCCAACTCCAGCAGGTGCTAAAAGCAGCTCTGAGCAAAAAACAGAACGGAGCAAAGAGAAAGGTAAGCAGGGTTGCTCGATGCATCCTCTTTGTATTAAATGAATCAGCAGCCTGGATTAGTTTGTGTGAGATCCAAACTGATTAAATTGAAAGCCACCTAGTCCCATCTCTTAGTAACCAGTAGGGTCATTTATAGAGCAGCTCGGTACCGGGGTTAACTATGACACAGCTCACTGAGTGCTTGATATTTCCAGTGTGCCACAGGTTACAGACTGACCTTTCCTTTCTGGGAACGGAGGCTCAGATCTTATCTTTAACCTCAGCCAGCCTGTTCTGCATGTTGCCAAACGAGAACAAGTCTGCTGGGTGAGGATTTGGGTGGCTGAGAGCATCACAGGTCCATGCCAAACCACAGTTGGGGCATCTGTGGGTGGGATCCGGCTGCACTGTGGCTGTGTTACAGGCACTCATCCTTCTTGTTCCCGTGGCAGGGATGCTAATGGGTCTGATAGTCCCTTAAAATCACCTTTCACCCCAGTAAATCCACTCTGGACACAAGTAGCAGCTGGTGGATTAGGGCAAGGGCTAAGGTGCATTGGTGGAGCAGGGACTTTGGGTGAAAAGGGGCAGGAATTTGCTGATTGGAAACTTGCAAAGCTAAAAAAGCTCCTGCTGTCATCCAGTTAGTGACACCCAGCAATGTCCCATCAGTGGATGAGTGGCCACAGACCAGGCAGTAGCGCATTGCCACTTTGTCACTTGCTGTGAGATTTGGTCACTGAAAAGAGTTATTTAAAAATGACTTTGTAAATGGTTCTGAGAGATAAGAGCAGGTAGGGCTGCTTTGATCTCTTCTTAAAAAAATAAAAGGCCTTATCAAAGCTCCTGCCATGTGTGATCCCATCCACAGAGCCACCCCCACCCCAGACGCCCCGGCACGCTGCAGCCCCAGCCCGGAGGAGAGAGGACCTCACATTTGAAGATGATGGTGATGACCTGATGGATGCACTGGGGTTTGGCAACGGCCCAAAAGGAGATGAGAAGCAGGGAAAGAAGGCAGAAGAGTAAGGGCAATGAAGAGGCCGTGGGAGTAAAGCAGGGGGTGGCTTGTGTGTTGAGATGGTGCCACTGTGCTGGGTGGGGGATGCTGCAGCTTCTGCCTGTGGGTCCCAGAAAGGGGCTGGAGCAGCCTTTTCTTGCTGGGAAGAGCCAGAGCGCCCTGGCAAGGCTGTGTGATGAGGAACAGCCCTGCCTCTTGAAGAAACTCATCTGCCGCTGTGTCCCCAACAGAGAGGAGCTCCGGCCAGCCCGCTCCAAGCTGGATGAGTTGCTGGGACGAGGCTCCGTGGCCAAAATCCTGGAACAGCCAGGCATGGGTGAGCGCAGGGAGTTCCAGCTGGATAAGAAGTACCAAAAGCAGACAGGTGAGCACAGCCAGGGACACCAGGAAGGTCTGCGGAGGCGACAGCATTCGCTTGGGAGAGTGAGATTGATTTCTAATGCCCTTGCAGGGGAAATACCCTCTCTGTAGTGGTGAGTGGCGTTGCTAATGGGCTCTCAGTCAGTGCAAGGGGAAAGGTGGCTAACGCAAAAGTGGTGCACTCTGCCCTTGAGGAAGCCTGGGAGTATTCGCACAGTAGCCATAACTCAGTTGCCTTCAGGAGTGGGTTGATCCCTGACAAAGACACTGTTCCCAGCCACACTGAGGAGGTACATTGCTCACGGATTTCCAGGGAAGATGTTTCCAGCTGTGTTTTCCCAGAGGCAGCAATCCCAGTGGGAATTGCAGGGGAGGAGAAGGAGGGCTGGTGTCTTTGTAGCTGGCTGTTCCTTTGGGTGCTGACTCAAGGCTCCTTGTCTGAACAGAGAAGGAAGAGGGCTGGGACGAGGAGGATTTTGTCTTTGGAGCATACAAGCCCACAGTGGCCTCCACACCCGAGGGCCGGCCGGCAAGAAGGCAGTCTGTGAGGTATGGTGCTCTGTGAATCTGTCGCTGCAGCCACGCTGGCCCTGCGGTGGAGCAGGCGGGGTCCCTGGGGTCCCCTTGCAGGCAAGGTCCCCTCGCAGGCAGGGGTCCCCACGGTCCCCTCACAGGCAGGTATGTGACTGCCTCTCCTTGCAGCAGGTTTTCATCTGAGAACAGCAGCGAACCAAAACCAGAGCCATGCTCCAAACCTCCTCCTCCAGCGAGCAGGAGCCCCATGCGGGTCAGTAGGGCTGGAGGCGACTGGCTGGGTTTGAAGGATGAGGATTTTATGGATTCGGAGCCACCGTCTCCAGTGAAGGCCAGTCCAGCTGTGAGCTACCCCAGCCCTGCAGCAGACGGGGGGCTCAGTCCCACCAACCAGCTCACAGCCGTAGAGGAGGCAGCAGCTAAACCCGTCCCAGTGGAGGAGGAGAACTGGCTGAGTGCTGCCTTGTCTCGCAAGAAAGCCCAAGCCCAAGCGAAAGCCCAGGAGGGAAGTGCCAAGCCCTCGGAGGTCCCAGGCAAAGGGCTGGATCCCAGCTCTCCTGTCAGGTAAAGGCACAGTTGATGGCTGCAGCGTTCCCGCCTGCTCCACGTGTAGCTACTCCAGCAGGACCTCAGAAACCCTCATCTCAGATTTAAGAAGTTAATTTTAAGCACTATCTTGTCTCAGGTCGGGGTAATAACACAGGGCTTTCTCCCACTGATCCACCCTACAGTCCCATTACACATCTGGGCTCTCCTCCCAGTTGTGGCCAAAATTGCACACACTGCCCGGGGTCCTGCAGAACTCCCTCCATGCTCCTAGTTCCTGACTTCATTCCCCTTCATTCCTCCTAGTTCCAGGGAAACCAACGCCTCCAGTTGAGTTTACACGGACACAGGTTCAGACTTGTGCTGTTCGAATGGGACTCGGGAGTGAATTGCAGACAAACAGCCGTGTATCGTGGGCAGGGGTGTGTTCACTGGGGCGGCTGCTCCCCAGGGGAAGGGTGTGGATGCAGCAAGAAGAAACACCAGTGATGGAGGTTTTGGTGTGTCTTTACTCCCTCTGCAGCCAAAAGGCTGAATCCTGCCACAGCTGAGTGGGACAGAGGCTTTCACCTGCGAGGCAGGAACTGGTGTTGGAGGGAAGGATGTTGTCTTTCATCGCCTCCTTGGCTCTTCCACATAGGATGTTTTTTGCTTGCAGCCAGCCAGCCGCCTCCACAGGAGCACCACAGCAGGCAGCTGCCCTGCAGGACAAGGCAGCGAGCACCGATGGCTCTGGGTGAGGCCTCCTTTGTGTTTCAGTCATCCTCCACGGGTGACATTTCCTGCAGAAAGCAGCTTCGTGGGTGAGATTGGGGAATGGGGAGAGCTGGTAGCCAGCAATGATCATTCTGGTCTGGGACCTATGTAAACTGGGAGGGAAATGGCTCTGAAGGATCATCAGGCTCTTGCCTATTTGATCACAGTGGAACAGCCAAGCTTTAAACTTAAGGAAATGTCAAGCAGGATAATGTCTGTGGGCCTCTCCCTGAGCTGTGACAACTGCTGTGCATCACTCGTGTCTCTGTGCCCACGCAGGCAGCCTGTCCCCTGGCTCAGCACCGCAAAACAAGCCCCAGCTCACCCGTCGGAGGCTGCAAAGGGGGATCCCTCCAGAGATGCCAGCGCCCTGGGTGCGTTTTGTGTGGTTGTACAATTTGGGCAGCAGTATGTGGAGAGGGTCCCCGGGCCCTGCTGGAGCAGAGCAGGACCCTTCTCACTCTGCCCAGGAGTCCCAGGCCCTCGTCCTTCTGGGATGGGATGGTTACCATTACAAGGTCTGAATCGTGGACTTGTTCAATTTTCAGTCTCCACAGCCTTGTTCCCAGGAGAGCAGGAGATGCAGGGCCCTGCCCCGCTTGCTCAGGTAGGTCTGCTGGTCCCATGTCCCCAGGAGATGTGGGGTCGGGGTGGTGATTGCAAGCCCTTCCCTGCCAACTTGCTGGCATCCAACGCTGTCTGTGCTCCCTTGGTGGGAGGAAGGATGTGCCCTGCTTTGCATCTCTGGGAGCCTGTGTTCATGGAGGCAAAGTGTTTGGAGAGCCCCGAGATGATACAAGTTGTATTTATCAGGCCAAAACATGGGTGCTATGGATGCTTTGTAAATCATGTGTGTTTATAACCCTGCATTGCCTGAGCAGCATGTACATAGTTCCCCAGGCATATATATTGTATTAATTAGACAACAGAGGCTCCAGTTGATAAAGGACGTTTTCTTCAGCTGGTTTTCCCTAGTATGGTGGTGAAGATGCTCCAAGATTGTTTCTAGACAACTGAAGGGGAATCAGAGCCTCTGACAGAGAGGGCAGCTCCTGCTTGGTCTTTGAAGCCTACATTTCTCATCTAGCTGGGCTTCCTCACCCTGCCCTCATGGCAGGACACACGCCATCTCCCAGAGGACTCATGATCTTATCCTTGAGTCCATCCTCAGAGAAGGAAGAGCCCAGCATGCTTGTGTCTGGAGTAGGGGCTGCTGAGCATCACCTGAGGAGAAGGAACCCAGGCCAGCAATGGGATTGGGCTGGAGAAGAGTAGAGGAGGGACCACAGTAGGGTGGGGATGGATCTCTGTTTCCAGGCTAGGAGATGTTCTCCCCAGGGCTTTACCTGCCTGAAAGCATCCCTATGTCTCCGCAGGTTACCACACCCAGGGCACATCTCCAGGCTGCCTCACAGCTGCAGGTGAGGCATGTGCCTTCCTTTGGGGGCTGATGGCCATGCTGCAAAGCCACTCATCCTGAAGGGCTTCGATCTTCTCTCTCCATCCCTATAGGTAGAGTCCCCAACCCTGGGCTTGCAGCATGAGAGGTGGCTCGGGGCTCCCACAGCCCAGCTCTACGAGGATGCGACAGGCTGTCGGGCAGCGCTGCTCAGTGCCCAGGCCCGTGTGGCAGAGCTGGAGAGCCAGGTGAGCCCCATCGCCTGCTGGATGGGGGACCACGGGTGACCCGGAGGGAGGAGAAGGGGCCACATCTGCTCCAAATAGCACCAGGGTGACAAGGGAGAGGAGAAACCTCCCTGTCCAGAGATGCCTACTGCCACCAAGTGCTGCTGTGGGAGCTCTGTCCCCAGGGCGGCACAAAGACCTTCTCCCCGGATGCCTGGCAGGTACGGATGCTGGAGCTGGAGCGGACGCAGCACAAACTGTTGCTGGAGAGTCTCCAACAGCGGCACCAGGAGGACCTGGATCTCCTTGAGAACGCCCACAGGTACCAGGCTCTCACCTGCGCTCCCCTCCTGTGTCACATCTTTGCCTACAGCCCTGTCCATCACCCCTGAGGTGGGAGTGCTGGGGTGCTTCTCAAATCCATCCCTGGGGCGGGCAGGCAGAGAGCCATGTTGATATGGACCTGGTGGGGGCAGAGAGAAGCCCCACAGATGAGCCAAGGTGGGGGTCCACTCTCACCAACACTGTCCCACAGTGACAAGGAGGAGGGGCGAGTCCCATTGCCAGCATGTCCCCAGCCAGGGCACCGCACTGGGCAGTATTGGGAGGGTTCAGGCCTCAGACTATGGAGAGTGAAGCACCCTGTGCCTCAGTTTCCCCATGCACACAGCGACACCAATCTGCTTTTAAATCCCCACGTGCACTTTGGGTGGAGAGTGCCGGGTATTTCCATGAAAGCGACACTTCTTCTTTCCTATGACCTCTCCGGGCAGGAGCCGGGTGAAGGTGCTGGAGGAGACCTACAGGCAGCAGGAGGAGAGGCTGCGTCGGGAGAAGGAGCAGCTGGCAGCTCAGCTGCTGTCGCAGAGCCAGGACGCGGAGCAGGCACGGACAGAGCTGCTGTCACAGCACCAGCAGCGCCTGGCAGCGCTGGAGCAGCAGAGCACGCTGGAGCTGCAGCGGCTGCGAGAGCTGCAGAGGTGAGAGTAGCACAAGCGGCACACACGTGGGGCTGGCAAAGGGAGCTGGGAATGGGGACACAGTGAAAGGAGAAATTGGACTCCAGAACACTGAGTTCTGGGAAGTTTGGTAGCTTTTGGAGTGGGGATTTGCTTTGTAGGTAGGCACAGGGAGATCTGGCTGGAGACATCATTTCAGAGTGAATGCATTGTATTTTGAAAGATGCTGAACCCAGTGTTTTATCTCCCCCAAACCCTTTTATTCAAGTCAGTGAGTCACTGATGTCCACATAGGTTGGATCAGTGAGGAAATAGTTTTTGTTAGACAAGCCCCTAATCCCCAAATGTGGTCCATCCCAAATGTGGATGCTTGTCCGTGGGATGCCCTGTGACAGACCACCTTGCCAGCTCAGCTCCTGGGAGCTGGTTCTCAGCCCCACAACCAAGCCTCTTCCATGGTGCCTGTCATGGGGAGCACCAGTTTGTAACAGCCCCTGGTGGGCTCCTTCCCCCATGTCCCGCAGGGTGTCTGTCCAGGAGATGCGCAAAGACCACGAGGAGCAGCTCCAGCGGCTGAAGCGGCTGAAAGACCAGGAGATCGATGCGGTGACCAGCGCCACTTCCCACACCAGGTATCGATGGCTGGCGTCATATCCCCACATTGGTCCCTGGCCACAGTGTTCCCTGTCCTACAGGGAACCAACCTTGGACCACAGGAGGAAGAGGGGCCATCTCTTCTCCCACCCCCTGCCTCCAGGGATGCTGAGCTGTTTAGTATTCATCAGTTCTCCCCTAAGCAGCAGCTACATCTTCCTCCTGCTCTACTTTGACCTAGAGAGATTTGGGCAGGGCTGCCTGGCCTTTGGCCCACCACACGTCCCGCTCTCCATCAGGGTGAGACAAAGCATGTCCCACAGGGGTGACCTTCCCCTCGCTCCCCTCCGCAGGTCTCTGAATGGTGTCATCGAGCAGATGGAGAAGTTCTCCAGCGACCTGCATGACCTCTCGCACAAGGTGGAGGCCACGCACCACACCACCTCCCAGGAGCTGGCCATGGGGGCACGGCAGCGGGACAAGCAGCTCAAGGGTATGTCTGCCATTCCCCTGTGTGGAAATGGCTGCAGGGTCCCTGCTGGGGCTGGGGACAGCCAGAAAACAGGGAGAAAGTTGGGCTCTGAGTCAGCCAGAAGCTGGGAGGCCAGGCTGGCGAAGCCTTGCCTGCCTTGGTCACTGGACATCTCAGGGTCTCCCTCTTCAAATTGATATCCTGGGGATGTGCAGAAGGTGATGAGCGTGCAGCTTTTCCATGAATATGGTGTGGACAGAGGGGGTTTCCCACCTCATGCTGCTCATGGCCTTGCTGCTGTTTCTCCCCAGTGCTCCAGGACAGGCTGTCGCAGCAGCAGAGAGACATGGAGGAGGAGCGGAGCCGTCTCCAGGAGGTGATTGCCAAAATGGAGGCCAGGCTGGGCGAGCAGACTCGGCTGCTGGAGCAGGTGAGCCCATGTTATGTCCTCTGCCTGGGTCAGCCCTCCTCTCTGGTTATGGGGCAGATGTCTTACCCACTGGAGGTTCCTGGCCTTGAGCCTGTGAATGGCATCTGTCTCTCCTCTATGTCTGGACCAGGAGCGATGGAGGGCGACAGCAGAGCAATCCAAAGTGGAATCACTGCAGCACTCGCTGGAGGAGCAGCGGCGAATCATGACCCAGCAGCTCTCCATGGAGCGAGCAGAGCTGGAGAGGGCAAAGGTGAGGCTGGCCAGTATCTCCAGGTGGTTTTCACATGAGTCTGACCAGGGCTGCACTGCGGTGTGTGGTGGAGGAGAGCTGGGTGCTGGGCTGCAGCATCCTTCCTCTGTTCTCTGCCTCCCCAGTCCCACACCGAGTTGCATGATGAATTGCGATCAGACCAACCCTCTGGCACACAGATGCAAGAGGCTGCAGTGCGTGTGCATGATACATGCTGGTTCCTGAGGAACATGGGGCCAGAGCTCTCCATGCAGGGTTCATGCCAAGCACTACGGGCTTGAACCAGCCTCTGGACGTTGCCTGGGGTTTGGTGGCAGAGATGGGTTAAAGGTGAAAAATCCTACGGCGAATGAGACTTAGTGCTTTCTCTCTCCCTCTCTTGCGATGCTCTCCAGAGTGCTTTGCTGGAGGAGCAGAAGTCAGTGATGCAGAAGTGCTCGGAGGAGCGACGGAAGCTGGCGGCTGAGTGGGCTGAATTTCACACCCGGCAGCAGCTGAGCAAGGAGCGGATGGAACGTGACATGGACCGAGCCCTGCAGATGGACTCCCAGAGAGAGGGCACCATCATGAGCCTGGCCAAGGTACCACAGCGGAGACCCTTCCTGTGGCCTCCAGCACTGCCTGGTGGGCTCATGGATGGGTGGATGGGTCTTACCCACAGGGGAGACATTTGGTGCTGCCTTCAGGTGTTTAAGTCAGAGACATCACTCAGGGTAGTGAGAATCAGGCTGTTGCAGGAACAGCCTCCACCAGCCTGTTTTAGATGTTGACTGAAGCATCAGTCGCTTCTCTCTGTTCCCTTTGCCTGTGAGGAGTTTGGGCAGCCAGAGCAGGCACAGCTGCCTCTGTTGTAAGTCTGGTGGGAGGAAACCCCCATGGTGGGTTAAGCAAAACTTCCCTGTGCCATGGGGATGTGTCCAAAATCAGTTCTGCTCCCACCTGGGGCATCCAGAGTGGATATGTGGCACAGACGGTGCAGCAGAGCTGCATTTTTAAGGGCTACCAAGGTGGAAAATAACCATTTAGGCTGGGTATCTCCACTGCTGACAAAATGCAGTGCCTTGAGTGTGTTTTAAGATGTGCAACACGGTGAGGGGCTCTGTCCTTTCCAGGGAAGGAGTGTGTGTGTGTTTGTGTACAATTCCAGGTCTGACAGCCCTGGTCCCCAAGGATGGGTGCATGAGGGCACTGCTTGAGTACCCGATAGTGTTGCTCTGCACCCCAAACTAGCACACACAAGAAGTTCAGCAGTGGCAGATCTCTCGCATCACTTGGGAAGACATGAGATGGTGTCCAGGACAGGGCAGGTAATGCATCAGTTTTCCCTGTGCCCGTCCTAGGAGCAGGCAGAGCTGAAGATTCGGGGCCGCGAGCTGAAAGCCAAGGAGGAGCAGCTGGTGAGGGACAGGGAGCTGCTGGAGGAGGCCTGGCAGGAGCTGAGGCTGGAGAAAGAGAAGGTGAACGGGACCGCGCTGCGCATTCGGCAGCGGGAGGAAGAGATTAAAAGCATGACCAAGGTAAGCTGAGCATTTGCACTGCAATTCACAGCTGTACACAGGCCAGCAGCAAAGCTGGGGTTTCACACCCTCCCAAAGTCGTGAATCTAATCCTGTCCCGGGAGGGGAATAAGGGGGTGCACAAAGGATCCCTGCCCCAGGGCAGCGAGGGTCCCTGTCCCTAGCCTTCCCAGCCGCTCTGCCTTGCAGCTCTCATCCCAGAAGTACGAGGAAGGGGAGCGGGCCCTGCGGGAGGCATGCAGGGTAGAGTCCGAGCACCAGACCAGGCTGCAGGTCATGCAGCAGCACCTGGAGCAGCTGAAGCAGCAGGAACAGCGTCTGCACCAGGCAAATACCCCCTTGCCTTCCCTTTTTGGCCTGGGGCCGCCATGCCAAGGGCCTGAATCTTTACCAACAGCTTCTGTCTCTCCCTTTCTCCTGGTGACGGGGCAGGAGCGGCTGAGCATGGCTCACCAGAGGAGACAGCTTGAACAGCTACGCGAGGAGCTGCCCAGCAACCCCGTGATGCTGCTGACTGAAGACCAGGACCTCAGTGCCCCTAGGAAAGGCCTCTCCAACACACTGTGTAAGGCTTCCTGCATGCTGCTGATGGGAAGGGACATGCTTGGAGGACAGCTGCACTTGTATTCCACTTCTCAGGAGGCTTGGGACATTCCTGGGGGCTATTTTAGTTCTGTATATAAATCTCAGATGTGAGTTAGGCTCCTCATCCTCTGAAGGAGCTCAGCGGAACTCTCAGAGCCAGGGCAGTGCCAAGACGGGGTAGAGGGGGCAGGAAGGGAGAGGCAGGTGGGTTAAAGCCCATTTGCACTGGGAGGTTGGGATGGACCCTACTGCAGGGACATGCGGGCAGCAAAAAGGATGCTCTGTTGTCTCTGTCTCCAGTTCCTCTCACAGCAGCAGCACCACACAGTTGGGCTCTCGTTCCAGGTTTTCCACCTCCTGTCAGGGTGCTCCCTCGGCACAGCCCAGGGGGTAGCAGGGAAACCCTGGCCGTGGCCGGACCCACCGAGCTCTATGCCAAACTGCTGCTGCTGAAGCACAGGGCCCAGCAGGTGAGGTGGTGGGAGACAAGGGCTGGAAGGGGCTTCAAACCAGCTGGGTGGGAGCAGGGCTGGGTGAAGCCTGGTTTGAGCCTGATAGGCACAGGGTGGGGTGTCTCCGAAGATCGTTACTGAGCCGCTGGGCTGGGCGGGCTCACAGAAGCCATGGGCACCTAGAGGAGTGATACCAGAAGCAAGGACAAGTGGATCCTCACACCTTGTTTCAGGTTCATCCATAACGTCCTTGGCTTGATGGGGTTGCCCCTCTCCTCACTCCCTCCGTGGGTGGGAGAAGCCAGCTCTGCTGGACTCTGGTTTCATGATGTCCCCATCCTCTCCCGTCAGCTCTCTGCTTCCCTGCTGGGTCCTTCCCCAGGCAGGGATGTTCTTGGAGGCTTCCTCTGTGGCTCTCGCTGAGAATGTGAGGTTGTGGGCTCTGGGGGGGAGCCCACAGACCCCAGGGGGTACCACGGATGGGTACTTGCCCACTGCACGAAGGAGGGGTTGGGGTTCTTCCCTCACTTGTGAGAGACACCCTGAACTGTGACCATTTCTGTTGCACTCTCTAATATCCATCCCATCCCTCCTTCCTTTCTTAGGACCGTGATTTCTTAGAGGCTGAGCAGTTCTTCCTGGAGACCCTGAAGAAAGCGTCCTACAACACTTCATCTCTGTCAGAGTGAGGAAGTGGCATCCCCACACACAACCCAAGGGATGGCTGTGTTCGTCCTCACAGGAGGCTGCCATGCCCTCCACATGGGAGAGGAAAACAAACAATAAAGGAACTGTCCTTTTCTTTAAAAACAACGTTGGAGTAGTCAGAGTGTGAAATCCATTCCCAGCGGCTGTGAAGCCACGGTTTGTCTGGCCTCCATCCCTCAGGACGAGTGCCACTGCCCACCCAGCAGGCAGTAGCGGGATGCAGTTTCCCTCGTGGGGGTGGATTCAGTTGGCCATGCTGCTGTCTCTTGGACAGGCAGCTGCCTGGCTGTGACAACCAGCGGCTTTAGGGGGGATTGTGGAGTTTTGGCCAAGCTTCAAGGCTGAGTAAGGCAGAGCTGTCATGACTCTGCCCTGGGGCAGTGCTGAGGTTCACCAGCTCCCCAAGGCTGTTGCGCAGCTCACAGGCAACTCCAGCTTTTCCTTTTTGGGCCTTTTCCTGAAGAAACCTGGCTGTTGTGCCAGGCTTCACCTCCCCTCCCTGTTGCCCCGGGGTGACAGCAGGGCCACCCTGCTCCCTTCGGCGGGCTCTGCCCTGGGGATAGAGGAGCAACGGCGGAGGTGTGGCCCAGCCCGTCGCTCCGGGGACGTTTCTAGTCAGGCCCTGCAGGAGGCAGCCCCGTTGCTATGGCAGCAGGGGCCTTCCACGTCCGGCCCTGCGCGGCGCGGCCCCCCCGTCGCTATGGTAACGGGGGCCTTCCACTGTGGGCGGCGCGCACCATGGCGGCGCCCTTGCTGAGCGCGGCGCTGTGCGGTCTCCGGGGCGGGCGGGCCTTCGGCACGGCCGGTGAGACACGGGCCGGGGAGACCCGGTCCCCCGAGAGTGAGGAGCGTTTGGAGTGGGGGGGAGGGAGCTCTCGGACGCCTGGGTTCCCGAAGCTCTCCTGGCGGGGCCGGCTTGGGGAGGCGGGGGTGGCTCCGGCCCGGGACTGCGCTCCCCGCCCTTCCCGGGTTCTCTCGGCCTCGTTTCTTGCTCTCTGTGTAAAACGGGAACTCTCTCCGCTTCCAGCTGCGCTCTGCAGGCGGGCAGCCCCGCTCGGACCGATGCCCAACGAGGATATTGACGTCAGCAACTTGGAAGCGCTGGAAAAATACCGCAGTTTCACTCGCTACTTCAAGCTGGCAGAAAAGGAGAGCAGGAAGCCCCGCTGGTGGAAGACGTACCGGCAGCACACCAGCCCCCAGCCAGGTACTTGCTGAAGGAGCTGCGCCGCACGGTTTTCCTGCTGAGGGTCAGGGAAGCTGTTGTTGGGGCCACAGGTTTGCCCCAAAACCCCCCTGTAAAGAACTGATGAGGTGCTTTGGCACAACATTGGCCCTTCTCTGATGTAGAAGTTCACAGAGTGCAAATGTCTACAAGGAAATGGATGGCGGTTTTCTGGAAGGAGGGAGGCTGGCCAGGACCTGCCAAAAGATACGGAGCAGAGTAAAGAAGCGATTCCTTGGCACCCCAGTAGTATCAGAGAAAGCAGACCAGGAATTAGAGTTTTAGACCTGCAGCAAATAACAGAGTTTGGCTGCTCTGCTGAGCAGCCGCAGAGACCAGACCTGCTTACCAGCTGGCAAACCTTTGGGGCTGGGGGAGGAGGAGGGAGCAGAGCGTGTAGGCGCAGAGGGAAGGCAGAGGTGGTAGAATTGAGTCTCTGATGTCTCTTTCGCACACTCTCTAACATTTTACAGGGGTTTTGTGTTTGGGTGTTCACATTGTCCACATACATGATTTTTTCACTTCTCTCTGAAGAGCCAAAGACTGACATCAGCCTGCCACGTGATAAGCTGCTGCGGGCAAAGGAAATCAAGGAAAGAAAAAAGATCCTGAGGGAGAATCGCCAGAATGCCGAGATGGAAAGAGCGGCGCGGCTCCGGACTGGTCTGTACCTTACCACCTCCCTCCCTGCCCCAGCCACTTTGGGTCCCCAGCTGCCTCCTGCAAGTGTTTCTTTTTCCTTGCAGTGCTGATCCCTCTCGAGGAAGTCAGAGCTGAGTGGGAAAAGACCAGTGGCCCGTTCCACAAGCAGCGTGTGGCAGAGCACTGTGGGATATTTCGTGACTTGTTCAAGGGGGCCACGTTCACCCCCTGGGTTACCTTGAGGGTGGAGTACAGCCAAGAAGATGAGCACCTTGTGCCAGTCTACTATGGGAACATAGTGACTCCGTCAGAGGTGTGTGAGGGGAGCTGGAAGCAACCTTGACCCTATGGGATGCCTGTGTGGTTTTGTCAGATGATTCTAATGGGCATTGTCTGTTCTGGGGGATTTATTTTCTTTGTGATGAAGGAAACATGTTTTTTGGATGTGGTAAGGACAGAGCTTTGCAACAGGATCATTTTCTACTGGCAGGCTGATGTTTATTAATGCTCTGGGGGGTTCCTCTCTAGGTGGAGCTGGATTACTCAGTGGTGTGGCTGTGGCCATGACAAGTTCATATTCTTTGCCTTGGAAATCATGACCCTGGTCTTAATGGAACGTGTAGTTTGAGTGATTTACATTCTCTTTATGTTGCTCGTTTAGGCTTCCAGTCCCCCTGCAGTGTCATATGAGGCAGATAAAGGCTCCCTCTGGACTTTGTTGCTCACAAATCCAGGTGAGTAACAGGTTCTTTAAAAAGAACTTCTTTAAATGGGGTTGCTTCACTCTGCTTTTGGTTAGCTCCTGTTTCTTTTGGCTGCGCAGTTAGAATGTGTTGCATGCAGGAAAGATTGTTGTCTACCCAAATCTCTAGCAGCTGAGATGGGACAGTGATGCAACAGGACCTACGTCACAGTGTAGTGGAAGCAATTCCATGACTCCCATCTTTTGTTTATCTCCAAACTCTTCTCTCCCTTGGCAATCTGCCTGGGAAGTGGGTTAGCTGACACTGTTTACCCTGAGAAACTAAGTCACAGTGAAGTGAAGAAGTCCTTTTAATCTTGGAATTAGATCTGTAGTTCTTTGCTCCTCATTTTAAGCTCAATCCTATAAGAATAAGTTACTTTTCTGATAGGAAAGGAATGCTGGGAGTTCTCAATCTGCCCCCTCTGTTCAACGGGGGTCTGGGTGTTCTCTCTTTGGGGTTGATGCGAACACCCAGTTGTCACTAAATCACCTTTCTCTGTTGTGTGCATTTGCAGATGGACATTTAAGAGACACGAACTCAGAGTACCTCCACTGGCTGGTGTGAGTACTGCACATCAGAGCTGCCTGCTGCTTAGGTCAGGGAAAGCCCGGGCAGAGAGGGCAGAAACTCCAACAGAGGTCGGGAATAAGCATTCGCTAAGACGGTTCCGTGGCTTTCTCTGTTGCTCCTGCCATTAGCTTCTTTACCCCTGTGTTCTGGGTCCTGCTAAAGATGCAGTAGTTCCAGGTCTTGCTGCTGTTTGGCATTCACATCCCTGGGTATGATTTTTCTTCTAGTGAAAACAGCCTCTACCAGTGAAACAGGGTATAGTCACATCAAAACGTAGCACAGGGTGACCTGCTCCTGCATGAATCTGCTGGTCCCATTAGAGGCAAGTGAATGGATATATAATGAAGTAAACTTCTTTGTGTTCAGGACAAACATCCCAGGCAACAACATCAAGTCGGGTAAGGAGATCTGCCATTACTTGCCCCCCTTCCCTGCCATGGGAACTGGCTACCATCGCTTCATCTTTCTCCTCTTCAAGCAAGACTGCCCCATAGATTTCAGCAAGGATGTTCGGCCAACACCGTGGTAATTCAGGCTTTCACTAGACAGTTTCACACTCGCTCGGCTAGGCTGTTATTGCTGCTTGTGATGACGTGTTTGTTACCGCTGTAGCAGAGCAGTTCCTTTTGATCTGCAGGGCTGCTTTGAGGTTGTGTGTCACCTGAAGCCACCAATCCCAGCCCTGCAAGCGCTGTTGCTTTAAACCAGGTTGTTAAGAAAGTGTTTTTTCCTGACTGGGGCAGGAATGTGCACAGAGATGGAGAAGCTGAGAGATACTGTTTTTAGTGACTTCCTTTTCCACCTCTATTTTATAGACTCTGGGATGATGTGGGGAAGTAGTTGCCTACAAGAGTGCTGCAGAAAAAGAGAGTCACCTTGTCTCTTGTGCTTGTGTCTTGTTTCCAGCCACAGCCTCAAGATGCGAACCTTCAGCACGTTTGACTTCTACAGAAAGCACGAGGATGCAATGACCCCGGCAGGGCTGGTGTTTTTCCAGTGTCAATGGGACAGCTCCGTTACCTGGGTCTTCCATCAGCTTCTCAGTAAGAAATGCGGCGTGCAGGGGTGCTGGAGGGGACCCATCTGTGGGCTGGGACGTGGCCCTGCGGTTAACGCACAGGGTCAGGGAGCGAGCTGTGGCCGTAGGCTCTTGCTTGGTCCTGGCACTTGCCTAGGATCTCTTACAGCACGGACCGAGTACTTATTGAGCCATCCTCCACCAAACTAACAGCAGTCTGAGGAAACAACCTCTCCAAGGCCATTTTGAATGAACATTTTAAAATATCACCAAGAGAGCCTTCACCAGGACACGCTTGACCACGTGTGCATGTAGGGGCCCTTGCGGGCGAAGGAAAGGGCCTGGTGTTTGGGTCTGAGCTGTATCACTAACGTTCTGTATCTCCCCTTTACAGATATGAGAGAGCCTGTGTTTGAATTTGTGCGGCCACCCGTTTACCATCCTCCACAGTTAAAGTTCCCGCGCCACCAGCCTCTGAGGTACCTGGACAGATACCGAGACACTGACGAGCCCACCTACGGCATTTACTAGGGCCCTGGCCTCCTCTCGAGGTGCTCTGGTGTACGCTGGGACGCCAGCCAGGCAGATGCAGCTGACGGCTTCCCTGCATTCACCCAGTTGTGCAGCTGGGAGCCTCTGGAGGCAAGCGAGGAAGTCTCAGCCCCTCGGCTCTCAGTTCCCCTTTGTGAGGAGGTGTGCAGCTGAGGGCAACAGGCATCCGCAATGCTGGCAGCTCTGTGCTCAAAAGGGTACTTATAAGGGAGGTTCATAGATGAAAGCAAAGCTATGGCCAGGCTGAAGTCTTGTTACTGATTCTGTAGCAGAGCAGATCAGTAAGGGCGGCAGGGTAGATGCCCTGCCTTGTTTCTCTCAAAGGATCATGTTCTGGTTTTGCCTGTTTATGGAACAGACAGAGCCAGGCCAGCCTGGATTTCCTTCTCTTACGGCGCTGTGGTTCAGGACTGTGTTGGCTTTCGTTTGTACAATCCTCTTAAAAAGATGTGTCTGATTAAACACACTTTGAGCGATGCTGTCAGCACTGCCTTGTCTTTATTGGGAAGAGCTCGGTATCCCAGACAGCTGGCGCAGAGCTGGGGAGCTCAAGCGGGGTGCAGGGGAGAAGGGCAGCCCTTCCCCTGGCTGACGTCTCTTTCCCCTCTTAGATGTTGTAGGGCAGGAAAAGTGCAGCTACACAGGTGATACACCTGTGGAGCTGGCTTCTCCCAACAGCTACCCAAGCATGTGGACCTCAGTCTCCTTCACGGAGAGTGCATACCCGATGTGGATAGTTGGAGGAAAAGCAGATCTGCAGAGCTGCCAGGGTTGGGGCAGAGGCATGGCAGTGTCCTGGCACTCTGCTGCTGCCAGTCCTGTGCCCAGGCTGTGGAGAGACTCTGCTTTCTGCTGTGCTCTGCAGGGCACTTTGTGTATCCCCTGTTCACATGTTTAAACCCACGAATACCAACATGTTCCTGCCCTTCCACCTGCCTGTTCCCAGTAACTTTTTTTCTGAGGTTCGCCCCTTTCTCAGGAAATAAGAGCCTCCAGCAAACAATGGAGATTGTGCTGAAATTCCCCCCCTGCTGCCATTACCAGCTACGCCTCAGCTCCTCCCGCCCCGAAGGGTTCTGGGGTCTGATTGCTCAGAGAAGCTGTGGCTGCCCCATCCCTGGAGGTGTTCAAGGCCAGGCTGGATGGGGCTTGGAGCAACCTGGTCTGGTGGGAGGTGTCCCTGCCCAGGGCCGGGGGTGGCACTGGGTGATCTCTAAGGTCCCTTCCAACCCAAACCATTCTATGAATTAACTGGTGAGGTGGCCGCAGTGGGAGTGCAGGTGTCCTACGGTTCCAGGCAGACACACAGGTTGTGTTATGTCTCTGAGCTTTGAATAATTGGTCAAAATTTGCAGATTCAGCCCAAATAAATGTTTTGGGGAACTGAAGCTATGCTGGGATACGTGGGGAGTTGTGACAGATCCCAAGTCACCTCCTGGGTCCAGGGGCAGTCGGGGGGGTGGCTCCGAGCCTGCCTGTGATACAGAAACTGCTCTGACCCCCCCAGCAGCCCATCAGCAAATGTTCTGGCCACAGCACAGACCTCCTCCCCGCTTGCCTTCACCTGCACAGGTGGAAGCAGAGCCACACGTGCAGGGAGGCTGCAGAACCGCTGTGAACCGAGGCCATCCTGTCAGTGATCCGCTGCCGGGAGCGTGTGTGCAACCGATAGCACATCTGCACGGGTAAGGAGATAAGGTTTGGGCTGCAAGGCTGGGAGCTTTTTCTTCTGAAACTGAGCTGTATGAAGACAAGGTGAAAGTGGCACCACAATCACCTCCGGGCGGAAGCCTCCACCTGCCGCCTGAGCAGGGACTGATTGCCCACATAACATCTTTATTGCGTTTCTTTTAGTACTGATGTGCACAGGGGGTTGCAAGGAGCTTAGTAGGAAAAGGAGTGGTGGACTGTGGTCGGGGGCATGTGGAAACAGCAGAAGCTGTAGTTTGAAATTAAAAGATGCAAGGCCAGAATGTGTCCCTGGCATGTGTCACAGCCTTTGTCACTGGAGAGGGAGGTGACAAGTGGCTGCAGCAGCGGTGGGTGCCCCTTGCTGCAGGTTCCCAGGCTGGCAGAGGCCAGAAGCACTGTGCTGAGGTCTCTCTGCCAGGGAGGACTGCCATGCTCTGCTCGGGGATGAAGAGCAGAGGGGCTGAGGATGCCAGGAATCTCCTTCAAAGGGCAAAAAAGGAGTGAAATCAGATTATACATCATACGTGTACCTGTGCAAACGCATGCACGGAAATACACGTGGCTCTGAACCTTGTCATGTGTCTCCCTGTGCTGTCGCTGCAGCGTTTCATCCTCTCCGGGGCCTCCTGCTGTGCTTCGCAGCCCTCCCTGTCCCGGGGGGAGCAGCTGAACCCTCTGCAGCGTGTGGCACAGCCAGCGGGGCCAAGGGGGACACCCACTGGGTGTCTCTTTAAGAGCGTGCCTGGCTCGAAGCCCTGACCCGCCTCTGTTCAGCGTCACCATGTCTTCCTCCTCTGAACAGCTGAGTTTCTGTTTCACCGGCTTCTTTCCCCCATCGCCCCAATCCCCGGCACAAGCAGGATGGCATCGCCCGTCTCCCAGAAGCTGGAGGAGAAGCTGGTGTGCTCCATCTGCCTGGAGCTCTTCAGGGTGCCCGTGACCTTGCCATGCGGCCACAACTTCTGCAAGTGCTGCATCAGCGACCACTGGCACAAGCAAGAGCAGATGCCCACCGGGGCTGAGAAGGGCTACACATGCCCCGAGTGCCGCAGGGGCTTCGAGCAGCGCCCATACCTGGAGAAGAACGTCACCCTGTGCAGCGTGGTGGAGCTGGCAAGGGATGGCGAGGCACGGGTCCCGGGCACGGAGAGGTGCGAGGTGGCCCGGGGCGAGCTGTGCCCACAGCACGGGCGCCCGCTGGAGCTGTACTGCCAGGACGAGCGGCGATGCATCTGCTGCGTCTGCACCGTCCGGCAGTGCCAGCAGCACCGGCGGGTGCTCTTTGAGGAGGAACGCTCTAAGAAGCAGGTGGGGATGATGGGTGGCAGGACGGGGGTGTGAGCAGGGGGAGTGAAGGCAGCTCGGGCACGGCACGACACGACATCCACCTCTGCTGTCCCATGCTGTGGTGTAGGGATGTGATGTGCCCCCGTGTACCGAGCTGTGCCTGGTCTCAGCTGAACAGGAGGCTGGCACAGGCTCTGGTCAGGGAGATGCCACCAGTGCCCGGCTGCTCCCCAAGAAACCGGGAGCTGTCAGGAGCAGCAGAGAGCTGGGTAAATCCAGCAGCAGCAGGTGAACGGTGCCATATGTGTTTGTGACACCAGGATCTAGAGGAAACAGCTAGAAATGGGTGAAAGACAGCACAGGGAGGGTTTCACTTCTCAGTGAGCGTGGTCGCACACTCTCCCCTTCCCAAGCCTTCTCCTTTGTGGGAGCCTTGTCTCTGAAGCCCTGAGAGTGCTCCTGGGGGCCGGGTGGGCCGCAGCGTGCTGTACCAAGGGGTGTTGGTGCCTCCCTTCGCAGGCCCTTCTGAAAGAGTCCCTGGAAAAAGCCCAGGAGGAATCGAAGAGGATCGAGCAGGTGATGCAGAAGCTGGAAGAGCAAACACACAGCATCAAGGTAACACTGTGACCACCTCCATGCCGGGCGTGCAGGTGGAAGCATGCTGGTCCTCACAGCTCTTCCCCACGCAGGATTCCTCCAAGGGGCTCAAATCGGTGATTCTGAGCAAATTCACCCTCCTGAAGAAAGCCCTGGAGGATTGTCAGTGGCAGACGGTGGCCAGGATCGAGCAAGAGCAGGCGGCAGCGCTGGGGCGCGTGGAGGAGGACTGGAGTCTCATGAAGGACCGCCTGGACCTCCTGGGCCAGCACAGGGAGAGGGCTGAGCGCCTGCTGGCCTGCCCCGACCACAGGACCTTCCTCCAGGTACCACCGTCCCCCCCAGCTGCCAGCCCCCCCGCGCTTTCGGCGAGGGCAGAGACGTGGTCGACCCCTTCCCCGGGAGGAAAACGTCCTCAGCCTGGCTCAGGGGTGATGGCACGGGGCTGTGGGGAAGAGCTGCTTTCACGGGGGTTACTGATAACCTGGGGGGGGGGTGTGTGTGATGCTGGATCGGAGTGGACGGTGCTGCCCACGGGGCCATGGACAGCATCTGCCACCCCCAAACTGCTCCGCAAGGCTCTTCCACCACCAGCAAAACACAAAGTTCTGTGCCACAGCCCCTCTGCTCCCCCTGCAACTCTCCCCTGACCCCGTGTGCCAGCTGCAGCTAACGGCAGACGTTTTGGGGATGCCCTCGTTACCCACCAGGGAGATGTGGTGTGTGTGGATGGGTTTTGGAGTTGCCGATCCTCCCCAGGCCGGTGCATGGGTGTCTGTGCGTCCATCCACAGGAGTTTCCTCTGCTCCCGTCTACGGAGATCCTGGAGGTGCTGGTCCCCACGGAGTTCGATGCAGCCAGCGTGGTCAAGCCCATCACTGAGATCCTCACCGACGTCTCCAGGCTCCTGCTGGAGGACCTGCCTGGCTCTGTGGCCCCCAAAGGCCCTGACCCCGTTGGCCCAGGTAAGCCTTCTGCTCACAGGGCCACCACAAAGGGCCCAAGTCACCCTGAACCACAGCCTGGCCGGTGTCACCATGCTGGCTGCTGGGCACAGGGGGTTGGGATGGGGACACGCACCTACTGTTCAGCAGATGGGTATCAATGGGGTGGAGTGAGCTGAGTGGCTTCCCTGTGGCCCCTCCATGCTGGCAATGCCGAGCCACTGTGACACGTGCCCACTCCCAGGCTTGGATACAACAGATTTCCTCCTCCTCCTCCCATCAAAGCTGGGAAGGGACAAGTTTTTGGGTGGCATCACTCAAAATGCCTGTCCTCATCCTCCACAGGCCCGGTGCAGCCCAAGGGGCCGGTGGTGAAGGTGGTGCCCCCCCTCCCCGAGTGCCAACTCCGAGCTGAGCTTCTGAAAGGTGAGGAGAACATGGGAGACTGGGGGAACAGCACCCCGCTGGGGTCCCCAGCGCGCAAAGATCTTACCAAGCCGAGCTCTTCCCCAGGAGGAGGGTGGTTGTGGCTGTAGTGAAGGGGGCTCCTTCCCCGGTTCTCCCAATTACTCTCCCTAAATGTGGAGAAGGGGCAGAACTGGCTGGGGGACACTGCATGGCCAGGAAATGGCTCCTTAGGGGGTTGGCAGCACCAGGCACTGCTTTCCTGTGGAAGTTAGGGATGCCAGTGCCTGGCATTGAGCCGCTTGCTCCACCAGATCTCAACTCATCTCCATCATCTCCTTTTCACCCGCCTTGGGCATCTCGCCCGGGCAGGAGCGACGTGCTTGTTCCCAAGGACCCATATTTAGACACAGCACTTTCCCGCAGGCAGCGTCAGCAGCTGGCAAGGGAGCACCCACAGGGATGCTGTGGGCTGCCCAAGCTGCCCCGCACAGCACAGCACTGCTCCAGGGCCCTGCCTGCAGCCATTCCTCTCTCTCCAGGGATATGGCCCCAGCCACAGTCCTTCATGTCCCCTTCCCTCCCTGGGCCCAGGGAAGAGGGTTGGGAATAATGTTTACGGCACGTTGGGCAGGTCACTCTTGCCAGGGAGGCAATGGATGCCTATGGGACCTGTAAGGATTCTTTCCATCAGGCCCCACAGCACGTTCTCAGGGTTATTAATAGGAAAAAAATACGTTATTTATGAGCAGCAGGCACGAGCTCAGCACAGCTGGCCAGGCCGGGTTGTTGCAGGAGGAAGGTGAGATGCTGGTGGCCGGTGACCGCCCGTGGCAGGAGTCACCACCGCAGTGCGTGCAGAGGAGAGTAACTCCCTGCAGTACCATATTTGCTCACATAATGCCTGGTTTTCTCCCCCTCTCTCCGCCCATGCTCGTATTTTTTGCTCTTAAAATCAAGCACGTCTCTTTCGAAACACCCACGGAGCCACTGCTGCTTGCTGGGCTGTGCAAGGACTGCACCAAGCGTCGCCTCTCGGTGCCTCGCCAGCTATTTCTGGGCTGTTTCCGTACCTTCAAGCGGGCGGCTGGGCAGATATCTCATCTCACCCTGCTCCCCTTCCCCTCCAAACATGCTACAACTTGTTCCCTGCTGTTTTGGGAGCCAGCCTTACATAGTTTAAACCTCATCACTGCTGGGGTGGCTCACGCTAGGGGTGTAAAAGTCTAATGAAACATTTCAGCCCCATCCATGCCATTGCTCTTCCCAGACCACCGCAACCTGACCTTCGACCCCAAGACGGCCAACAAGTACCTGGAGCTGTCGAAAGGTAACCGGAAAGCCAAGCACAGCCCCGGTGCCATCTGCAGGCAGCAGGAGCAGGGACCCCACTTCGAGCCCTGGCAGGTGCTGTGCACGCAGGGCTATGGCCACGGCCACCACTACTGGGAGGTGAAGGTCTCCAGCCACTCTGTCGTCCTGGGGGTCACCTACCGCAGCCTCCCCTGGGAGCGGCAGCAGGGCCACAAATTCAACATTGGGCTGAACGGGGGCTCCTGGGGGCTACAGGTGCGGGAGGATTGCTACCTGGCCTGGCACAAGGGCCAGAGGGAGAAAATCCAGGAGCGGCTCTATAAGAACCTGGGGGTCAGCCTGGACTACGGCAAGGGGCTCCTCTCCTTCTACGGCCTCGGGGAGAGGACGCAGCTCATCCACTCCTTCCACAATGTCTTCACCGAGCCCCTCTACCCCGTCTTTTGGCTGTGCGAGGGGCGAACGGTGACGCTGTGCCAGCGGGAATGAGCCCGAGCTGCCGCACTGCTCCATTAGCCGGGTCGGCAAGCCCCAGGCTGGTGCGGTAGCCAAGCTGCGGTTGGGGTCATCGCGGTGCGAGTGGGACCCTGATGCCGAGGCGGGAATGGGGTGCAGTGTTTTAACAAGAGCTGATGAGGCCAGACATGCAAATTAACCTGCTCTGATTTGCATATGCAAATATCATGCTGGTGACAGAAGTTAGGGTGAGGGGGAAGGATGCGGGGCTAAGGGTGAGGATGGGGACAGCGAGGGTGCAAGAATTAGGTTCTTCTGCTTTCTCCTGTCCCTGCCAAACCTCCCAAACCTAGAGAAGATTTGGGGTGAGGGGGACCTCGGAGGGGGTGTCCTTCAGCAAGGGGGGGGTGCTGTGGAGCAATGCAGAGGGAGCCCTGCGCTCCCCCAGTCCTAAATGCAGGCAGGTCCTGCCCCCCCAGTCCCTCACAGTCCCCTCTTGCCACTCTCGGACATGGCAGAGCAACTTTTTAGGGTGCCATGCTGCAGTTACTCTGTACAAAGCTGCTTTCTCTAATAAAGCTCTACTTTCCTACTGGTTTGACCTCAGTGCTAGTGGGAGCTGTGGGACCAAGCAGCACTGGGGGGAGTGAGCTGGGTGCCCCTGCTCCCACACCCATCCCTGCCAGGTCCCATCCTGCCACCCTTGTGGGGCTGGCAGCAGGGACCAGCCCCACGTAGTGACCAGGTGGCGGCAGAAATGAAAGGTTCTTTATTTACAGTAGCGCTGCGATAAGGAAACCTGGTTTCCAACGGCTCTGCCCCAAGGCTGATCTGGCGCAGAAGAAAATCCAAAGCTTTGATTGAAGCTTTTCCAAGGGCGAAACCGCAGGTCTGGCATCTCCCGCCGCCCCCGCCAGGACACTGGTGAGGACTAACGGGGCGAAACTGGGCACTGGGTTCAAAGGGGCTGGAGACGTGCAAGGGAACGTGTGGGGAATGAATCACATCAGCTTGTTTCCTTTGGGGAAAAAAGGCTTAAAAGAATCAATCCCCTTCTTTGGGGACAGATGCATTCTGTCTTGNTGGGCCAACATGGACCTGGGAACGTATCCAAGCCGAAAAAATGGTCTGTGTACCCTCCACAGGAGGTGTCCGGAGATCC
>VWZL01003733.1:200326-212355 GCA_013396915.1 Stercorarius parasiticus
GGAGGCCCTCATGCAGTGGGTGGGGAGGGTGCTGCACCCTTGTCCCCACGCGGGACCCAACCCTGGCACGGGGGTGTCCATATGGGGCACGGTGCTTGTGGGGCATCCTGGGTGGGGTGAGGTGCGGCACCCCTGGGAGGGGTCCATGCTGCACCCACGTCCCCACGGGGGACCTAATCCCCATGTGGGAGGCGTGCAGGTGCAGCACTGGGGGGACACCCTGTGTGCGATGGGGGTGGCAGCAGGTTCTGGGGTAGCAGATGCCGGGGGCAGGGGATGCTCGTGGGGGTCCACCGACCCCTGGGAGGGGGATAGGCTGGTAACAGCTTCCCAGGGCAGGAGGAGATTTGTGGGGTGCAGCAGCTACCCCTGGGGGCAGCAGACCCCCGGGGAGGGCCAGCATGTCCCCTCAGCATGAGGGGGTCTCCTCCCCACCCTGTGGGGTGAGGACAGGATGGGCAAACGGGGGCAGGCATTAGGGGCAGACCCGCTGCCAGCCAGCTTGCTGGGTTTGGTCCCACCGCGGGGCCAAACTCGCGATCCGGGTGGGTGTAGGGCTGGGGGCAAGGGCATCTGGGACACCCCGCAGTGGCCGCCCCCGCGGTCATGGGGCACCCGTCTTCTCCGTCTTGTTCCCACAGCTCCATCAAGGCGGTTTTTCTCGGCGCGCTGGCAGCTTGCCCAGCCGCTGCTCCTGCTCCACCAGCCCTTTGTGTCCTGGTGTTTTTGGCAGCGGGGCTTTTTTCCGTCACTCCCATTCCCAGATGCGGCTGAGTCACCTCCCAGATTCGCACCCACGAGCCTCCCCGGGAGCCAGGGCTTCAAGCCCGACACGGTGCTGCCTTCCTGGGCACTGCTGCCTCGAGTGCGTGGGGCCTCTGCGGGCTGCAGGCAGATGGGAACCTGCAAGGCTTGTGGCGTGGTGGCATTCCTGCGTTGGCATGGGGCATTTGAAGACCTTGGAAGGGTTTGCTTTTTCCAGGGGAGAGCGCGGGGTCTGCGGACACACCGGTAGGGAGCACAGTGGCAGCCCTGAGCCAGCTCCTGCTCCCTCGTGGGCTCTTGGGATTGCAGGAAAACCCTTTTGCCGGCATTATTAGTCATCAGGTGCCTTAAAATAGAAAGCGTGTGTGATTCCAGCCCTGAGGAGCTGTCGGGTCTCGTCAGGCGCTGCTTAACGTCGCCTGCACAGCCTCCATGGCTGCTCTCTGCCACCGCCCTTGCGCTGCGGGATGGGAAGGATGGATGGGGAAAGCGCCTGTCCCCCCTCCCTGGGCACCACCGCCGCTGGGGGCTGAGCATCGGCGGGGGGTAACTACCCTGGCTGGGAGATGTAGTGCCCTCCTTGGTCCCGAGGGAGCCATCCTCGTGATGGGCAATGGCTGGCGCTAACAATAGCGTGTCAGGAAACGCCGCGTTCGGACGGTGCTTCCTTTGCAGCCAGGCAGCACCCCGTGCTCCTGAGCTGGTTTGATTTGCTCCTGACAAGAAACCTCCAGGGAACTCAGCGCTGCATTTCCGAGAGCTCTGGGTCTGCCCTTCAGCTTCCACACAAGTCCCAGGCGGATTTTTCCTAGCCTTGGGATACACGCTAAGAGCAAGCGGCTTAGCTGCACTTGCTGCAATCGCTGCCTGATGGTTTTGCTTTCCAGTTCCTATTTTGTTAGGTTTGCGCTGGGAGCTGGACAGGGAGCGTGGAGCTGAGCACAACCCTTTGCAGCCCGGCTGCTCCTTTGGTTTTCCAGCCAGGTGGGAAGGGCTGTTCGCAGGTTGGAGGTTGCAGGGGAGGAAAATGGGAAAACAACTTGCGATTGCCCTTGCACCCTTCACCCGAAGCCTGATAGCAAGGTCATGGGCAGAGAGTGTGATGTGGGCTGAACTTAGGGAGAGGCTGTGTCCCCTGGACCTCCACGCTGCCAGGACTGGAGGGTAGAGCTCAGCATTTGTCTTTCATGTCCACAGGCCCAACAAGCCAAATTCCTCAGCGATGTGGAGAACGAGCTGGAGGAGCTGGCAGTCACCATCGCGCAGGCCAAGAAGATGGTGGAGCTCATTAAGGTGACTCTGCGACAGCTTCGCTCCGTTAGCGCAGCTCTGCTGGGCTGGGGAGCGGAGGCGAAGGGGCCATGAGCTTCTGGGGTGGTGGGGTGTAGAGGTGGTGCTCACAGGGGAGCAAGCACTCCATTAAATGATGGTGACCCTGGCAAGAATCATTGTTTCTCATCTCTGCTAACCCTTATGGCATCTCTGGTTGCTTTCATTTGCAACCTGGAAGGAGGAACAGGGCAAGGACCATGCTAGGGCATCCCCTGGTTCTTCCACCTTCTCTCCCCAGGCTCACGGGGACTTTGGTCCCCTTTGGCCCTTGTGAAAACATGTCACTTCACCGCCTGGGGACACCAAACGTGGTGGAACAGTAAGCGGCCATGTCCAGCCAGGTCTCTGGACACCTGGGTTGTAAAGTGCTCTGAGTTCTTGGGTGAAGGGGGTTACGGGGTGTCAGTGGGACCCCACAGAGCTGAGAACTGGGTGCTGGGCAGGGGACAAGGGTGCTCTCCCGCACCCTCGCCTGCGGGAGGTGACCCTCATCCCTCTCTCCCTGCGCTTAGGGCGCTGCCACGAAGGAGAGGGAAAAAGTCGAGAAGCTCTTTGGAGAAGCCTCCGAGGTCCTGGCAACCTTCCAGAAGGAGGTGGCCGGTTTCATCGAGGACGGGGAGCGCTCCATGCTGGGGGAGGCCGAGGCCGATCTCCGCTGGAAGGAGGAGAGGCGAGCCAAGCTGGCCCAGTGCAAGCAAAACCTGGAGAACGTCCCCAGCACCGACACCATCTACTTCCTCCAGGTGCCTAGCTGGGATGGGGCGAGGAGAAGGAGCTGGTAATGTTGTCTTTTGGGGGTTTGTCATATTTCCCATGGAGCTGGGTGCCAGGAGCCTTGGGATGTGAGGGATGGGGAGTCTCTCTTGGTGCCTCTCGGGCAGCCAAGACTTTCTCCTCCACCACCCCCACCTCTACCCTGGCCGTGACTGGGGAGAAGCTGATGTGCTGCCCGGGCTGGGTACCTCGGTGTGGGGGGCAGAGAGCGAGAGGTTGGGGTGCCCCACTGCCCCCATCCAGCATCCCCCCCTCCCCTGATCTCCCAGAGAGGAGACCTTTTTGGGAGGAGATGCTGCTCCACGCGAGGTGGGCATGGTCTGGGTCCAGGTTTGAAAGGGGGTGAAGAGAAGGAGCCAGAAACGCGTGGCCGGGAAAGCTCTCCTCCCTTTTGCACAGCTGTCCTTGGGCCAAGTCCTGCGAGCTGCCAGTTCCCAAATCCTCTGGGGCAGGGTGGGGTTGTGGAACGAGAGACAGCTTTGGCTTGTTTGAAACCTCCTGAAACTCCCGTCTTTTTGGCTCAGGAATTTCAAGCCTTAAAAGTAGCCATGGAAGAAAACCTCTCCCCAGCTCTGAGCTTCCAGAATGAGCTGAACTTCACCAAATGCACCCAAGCCGTGAGCGCTATGAAGGATGTGCTCTCTGCTGCCTGCAAAAACCAGTGGCACCACTTGCAGGGGAAAGGAATTGATGGGCTGAGCTTCCAGGAGACGGAGGAAGGTTTGTGTTCTCCCGGAGGTCACCCCGTCACCCTCCATCCTCCCCGCGTAGGTGGGGGATGTCTGCAGGCTCGATGCTCCTGCAAGCGCTGGCCCCTCTCCCGCCAGCCCTGGAAGCTGCCCGGCACGGTTGCACTTCACATTGCACAATCCCCGTCTGGGCTTATGCCTTGTCTTTGAGGTTTTATGTTTTTTTCCACGGAGACCGGAGACTGGAGAGGCAACAAACAGCCTGGGAGTTAGGCAGGGCCCTGTGGGAGGGGGCAAGTGGCCAAAGTGGCCTCCCGTGAAAGGGGACTCTTTCTTCCCAGGATAGATGATCCGCTTCACGGGACAGGCTGTGGTCTCCCAAACCTGCCAGGGTTAGAAAGCCACCGTGGCAGCTTTCTCCCGTGCTCTCTCGTTTAGCCTGAGCTCTCACCTCTCTCTCATTTTCTTGGATATCTGTGGGAATTGCAGCCGGTTCCTTGCCCCCTTTGCCCATCTCCCTGGGGTGGCAAAGCTGGCATCTGTCCTTCCCCGTATCCGAGCTGGCAGGGATGTGCAGGGATGCAGGGGATGCCAGCTGGGGCTCGGGGGCTGCAACAGCTGTGTACCACCAGGGTGGCGGGCGGGGGGCGATGCTTCAGTAACACCTTTGTTTGTGGCACCGGTTTCTTTGCTGAGGGCAAACCTTTCTGTCCCCGTCTCTGCAGCGTTGGCCGAGTCCCGATTTCCAGACAAGTCAAACAATCCCGCCTGCCTGGAGAACCGTGATTACTTCCTGAAATGTAAGCGAGGGACTTTTGCTTTGACAGTTGTTGCTAAGGTCCATCTTCCCTTTCCTCTCTTGTGGCCAGCCGGCTCCTTCCCGCATGCTGGGCCGGTGCTGCTCCCCAGCCGATGGCTGGCAGGAGCGCTGCCGCCACCAGAGGAAATATTGCTCAGCTGAGGAGGAAGCCTCCTTGCTTTCCTGACAACGGGCATAATCCGTTTAGGTGATATTTTTTTTCCCTTGTCTGTGGTTCTGCCGGACCAGCTGCCGGGGGGGCTGCGGGCGTACCATGTAATTTCTGCTGCCTTACAGCCCTTAATGAATCGAATCCTCTGTTAAATTAGATGAGAGTTGGCGCATCTGCCTTGTTTGCCGCAGAGCAGCAGACGGATGAGGGTCAGCTTCAGGGAGCAGAGGGATAATTCAGTGGCTGAGCAGAGACAGTGGGGCAGAAGGAGATGAGGCTGGAGGGTGCAGGGCTGGACTTGGGCTCCGACACCCTACGTGTCCGCCCCAAGCCCTACAAAGGATGTGGGGTCACCCACTGAGATTGTAGGGGACAAGATCTACCTACATTCTCCAATGTCTGGTATCATGGTTGAGCTCATCAAGCAGCCCCTCTGCTCTCCTCTGCCCGGCTACCTGTACCTATCAACTCTTTCAGCCCCTTATCCTCATCGGCTGGAATTGGCCATGGGATTTAAAAGCCAGGGGACAGAGTGATGGTAGAAGTCAGAAAGGATCGTGGTAATCACCAAAGGCTGGAGCAAGGGATCAGAGCAGGGACAGCTGGGGGGAATTGGGAAGGAATTTGGAATTTGGGGGAATCTGAAGCCCTCAGCACAAGAAGGACACGGAGCTGTCAGAGCGGGTCCAGAGGAGGCCACAAAGATGATCCAAGGGCTGGAGCACCTCTCCTATGAAGACAGGCTGAGAGAGTTGGGGGTGTTCAGCCTGGAGAAGAGAAGGCTCCGTGGAGACCTTAGAGCCCCTTCCAGTCCCTGAAGGGGCCTACAGGAAGGATGGGGAGGGGCTGTTTGCAAGGGCATGTAGTGACAGGACGAGGGGCAATGGTTTCAAACTAGAGCAGGGCAGGTTTAGATTAGCCATTAGGAAGAAGTTCTTTACACTGAGGGTGGTGAGACACTGGCCCAGGTCACCCAGAGAGGTGGTTGGAGGCCCCATCCCCGGAGACATTCAAGGCCAGGCTGGATGAGGCTCTGAGCAACCTGATCTAGTTAAAGATGTCCCTGCTGACTGCAGGGGGTTGGACTAGATGGCCTTTAGAGGTCCCTTCCAACCCAACACATTCTGTGATTCTATGGATTTCCTCCTGTTTCCCTCCTCATCTTCATGTCTCCTTCTTGCCCCACACAGTTGCCTTCATCATTGACCTGGACAGTGACACAGCTGACAAGTTCATCCAGCTGTTTGGCACCAAAGGGGCCAAGCGGGTGCTGTGCCCCATCCCCTACCCGGAGAGCCCGACCCGGTTCATCAACTGTGAGCAGGTGCTGGGTGTGAACCTCATGAACCGGGGCAACTACTACTGGGAGGTGGAGATCATCGACGGCTGGGTGAGCATCGGCGTCATTGCTGAGGACTTTGACCCCCGGGAGTCCTACAACCGCGGGCGCCTGGGGCGGAACGAGAAGTCCTGCTGCCTGCAGTGGAATGGACAGAACTATGTGGCCTGGTTTGGCGGCTTTGAGTCCGTCATCCAGCAGCCTTTTTTCCACACAATCGGGGTCTTCCTGGAGTATTCGGAGAAGGCCCTGACCTTCTACGGAGTCAAGGACTCCAAGATGACCTGCCTGCAGCAGCTGAAAGTCTCCCACTTTGCCAAGGGTCAGTTTGACCCATTCCAGAACAAGATCAACCACCAATTTGCCTCTCTTTTCTTGTGCAAGCTGAAACCAGCCTTCTTCCTGGAGAGCGTCGATGCCCACTTGCAGATCGGGCCGCTGAAGAAAGATTGCGTTTCGGTGCTAAAGCGTAGGTAACTGCCTGGGGAGCGGGAGCACGGGAAGACCCAGAAGAGTCTCTCCTGTAGCGTATCGCCGCCGTCATGGCTTCTCTTCGGTAGCGTTGTACTTCTCTGTGGCAGCCTTCCCTCCCCGCTCTGTGCTTTGGTGACCCAGGGGTGGATGAAGGCGGCTGGTGGGCAGAGCCATGGGCTGGGAGCCAGGCTCCGGAGCTGGATCCAAGCGCCGTCTGTGCTGCTGGGCCGCTGAGCGAACTTGGGCCAGTCTCTGCACTGCTCCCTGCCCCTTCGGTTTCCCTTTCTGGACATCAGGGACGGCGATACAGCCTTTCTTGGTAAAGCACGTTGCTCAGGAGAAGTGCCATGTAGATTTGAAGCTGTATCTTGGCCAGCTGCCGGGCTGCCAGGTCCCTCTCCTTAATATCTGCTCGCACTGCCTTGGCGTCTTGCACAGAGGCTCCGCTTTGTGCCTTATCTCGATCTCTGTGTCGCCGATGCTTTTTTAGGCTCTGGCTCACCGACACCTTCCACCTGTCTCCTTATGAAGTGCCTTTGAAGTAGCAAGCCCAGCATGGACCGGGCAAACCCCCAGAGCAGATGTGGTCACCCACTTCACCGTCGTGCCTTGGCGTGGGTGAGCAGGGAGCTCCGGGGCGGCGGGGATGCAGGGGAGCCCGGCTGGGTGCAGGAGCAATGCTGCAGTAAGACCATACCTCTCCCTGCAAGGCCGACCACTGAAACAAGGATCTTTGCCCTCCCTCATGCTGCGGCCGGCGGGTATTTTGACTGCTGGTCTGTGGCCAGGCGTATTTGGGAAAAGCCGTGGTCCCGCGTGTGTGGGAGCCCTGTGGCTGGGCGGCTGTTCCCCACCGCAGCCAAAAATCCCAGCTGGGAAAGGGAGGAAACCTCCTGCGAGAAGCAGCAGCACCTTTCCTGCCTTCAGACGGCAAAGCAAGCAGCGCAAAACTGTTTTGAGGACGTGCTTTTAGCGAACATGTTCCTCGGGAACTGCTTATAGAAGCTTGACAGCCAAATTCNACTCTTAAAGTACCTTGGGCACACTTGAGCTCTACCCCTTAGCTTAGAGAGTTTTTTAAGTGACAAAGAGGTGCTGGGAGTATGTCCCAGGGGCAAATGGTGTGTTTTAGGGACAGCTGTGAATGCCTCGATAAAAGGTCCAGCCTCAGGCAGTTATTAAATGACCCTTTAGACTCTGGCAATAAGTAACAATTAACAAAAACTACTCTCAAGCAAGTGTCCCCTCTGGGAAAGGTGGAAACTTGAGTCTGGGAGACAAAAATGCCAGTTCACGTGTCCTAAGGGAGCTTTTCCAGAAGAAAAGCAGAGAAATGCCGCCTGTGAGGGCGGCACAGTGCAGCCCCTGTCTCGGCGCAGCCTGCCTTTCCACAAGTTTATTTTTCCTGGGATTAGTTTGCTACCTACCTCCCAAAGCTTGCTTTACAGAATCATAGTGCTGTGTAATATATACCTAGAGAGAAAATATATTGGGTCAGGTTCTTCGCTGGTGTGAGTGAGTCACTGATGACGCATCAACAGTCAACAGGGATGGAAAATGGCCCATTTAGCTAAATATATGAAATATATGTGTGTATTCCCCAAAGGATAAGCTGGAAATCATAGTGGTATATTCAAGGGGAGCCAAGGGAAAAAAGTGAACAGGAATAAAAAGGCTGCCATAAAGCCGAGAGGTTTAAAGTTAAAGCCGCGTTTACATAAACACAGAGGTTTAAAGAGCTCCTTTACTGTAACTCGTTTGCCAGCGCTGCCAATTCCCGCTGGCAAGGGAAGAGGTGCCGGTCCCCAGCGATCGGCCGCCACTGTGGGCTCTCCTTGGAGGGGCTGGAGGGTCCAAACGCAGCCACCCCCCTCCCCGGGACAGGGCTGGTGAGTGGGTCTGGGAGGGAGACCCCTGGGATGTGCCTGGAAATCCCTCCTCTTCCTCCTGCTCTGCATGCGGCAACTCCTAAAATACTGCAGGCGGTGGGAAAAGGGGAGGTAGGGCTTCCAGCGTGAAATCTTCGGATGAAATCTTGGCTTTTCCTAGCCAGCGGGAACGCTGCCCGGACTTCTGTCCAGATGGGAATTCATTCCCCGTGTCCTGAGCTCCTGCCTCAAAACCGCTTTGTTTGGCTCGCGCCGGTTGCTCCCCTGCAAAACTCGGCCTTTGCAGGAGATGTCAGCGGTGACACGACACAGGCGTCGCTGCTGTTTTCTTAACACTGGCCAGGACTCGGTCTCAGAAATGCCTTCCCAGAGAAAAAAAGTAGGGACGTGCAACAGTCCGTGCCCGGTCATGTCCTGAGAGGAAGAGGAAGGTAACCCTCATCTCTGCTGCACGCCTGCAGGAAGAGGTCTCTCATCTCAGCTCTGTCTGGGCCCTAAATCTCATTTATTCAGGCAAAACTCCCACCGTTCTCAGCGAGGAAGTTTTGCCAGAGTAAATACAGCGGATCTGGGCCTTTTTCCCCATTCCGGTTCACCGTAGGCGGATTGATTGCTCCACGGGGAAACCCGTGCTCGAGCCACCCATCC
Organism: Stercorarius parasiticus; assembly: GCA_013396915.1. Lineage (NCBI taxonomy): Eukaryota > Metazoa > Chordata > Aves > Charadriiformes > Stercorariidae > Stercorarius > Stercorarius parasiticus. Next base: position 209,208 of record VWZL01003733.1, read on the forward strand.
CTCCCTTCTCCATGGTGCCCAAGGCACAGTCTCTGAACTCCGTCAGGGTTTGGGATGGTTCTGCAGGATCCTGTGTCGTTCCCTTTCCATCCTGTAACCAACGTGGGAGCAGCTCAGGACGTGTCTGGTGTTGGGGCTTTGCTGCCGGTTGTGCCGCTGATTTTACTTAATTCGCCTTAATTCAAAGAGCTGGGATGCTGATACGCAGCTTTACGGAGGGATTTGAGGGCTCGATGCGGTTGGGAGGTGCCACCCAACCCTCTCCTTCCTTTTATCCCGGTTGGAAGCTCTATAAATCCTCACGGTTTGGGGCATCAAGCAAATTCTGACCCATTTAAGGCGGGAGCAATCCTTCCCCTGGGGTGTTGGACCAGAGTTTGCTGTGTGTTGCCAATAATTTGGGGTGTAAACTGGAACGATTAGGAAATGTGCACTTTGCCAGCTCTGTGTTGCTGGTTTTGCTGCAAACGAAGCACTAAATGCGGTGTGGGGTGAGTTTAGATGGATAGATAGCACTCGGCAATTTAAACAGCCTTTCCGTGTTCCCTTGAGTTATTTCTGCTGTCACACAGTGTCCCTCTTTTTAGTTAGGATTTTTTAACTATAGTTACTGTAGAGTATTTTTTACAGTGTGTGAAAAAACCTGTTAACAGAATAATATAATGATGTTAGAGACTATGATTTGCCATTAAATATTATAGAGACATTGCTCTGCGTCGTCTTTCCTTTAAATACCAAACCGTTAAGAGCTGTCCCGTTATCTCGTGTTTATTTTTCTGTGTCCTGCGCATTTGGGGTAAAATAACACAGATTTTATTTTCCAAGTGTGTCTAAGGGAATTGTGCCAAATACACGTTCCTATTGCTCGACTGCAAAAGGAGCGGAAGAATCCTAAAATCCAAAACCAATATTGTCAGTCCTGGGCAATTTAAAACAATGAATTGTTTTGAATTCTCTTCTACCTTTGTCCTCAGTTTAGAAATAACAAAGATGAATAGATTAGGCACTTTTTCCTTAGTGTTTTCAGTTTTGAGTATGAATTTCCAAGGTTTTCTATGTGACGAGGAGGTCTAGAGCTTCCCACGCACGCTAGCACTCACACCGGCACTTTTTTCAAATGAAGGCTGAGTTTCTTAATACCAAATATCGGCTGGAGCTCGGAGAAAAACATTATTGGGTGAGTCTTAGTTCATGCGAGGTGGCAATGCTTCAGCTGGGCGCTTCAGTGGAAGCTGAGTGGATGCCTGCTACTGACTTTAATAGGAGAGGAATCAGGACTGTTTGTTATAACCATTTCTTAAAAGGGAAACTTACAGCTTATTGAAAAAGCGGATATGAAAAGCACAAACTTGCTCCTTTCTTGCCAAGAACTGTGCAGATTATGTCACTGCATTTATTTAAATCTGTTTTCCATTATGTAGTTTTTCTGCTTTTTCCCCCCGCACCCCATCTGGTCCTCAGGCACTCAGACAGGGCTGGGCTGCAAACACTGCAAGGAAAAACTCAAATCCGTATAAAAAGATATAATTCAGGGTACAAAAAAAGAAAAATTTAGGGTAATATATGCTCTTAATATATATTTTTATATTATGGATATACAGTTGTTAGTTACTGACATGAGGAGCCCGTCAAAACAGATTACTGGTTTTGCAGGGCTTCTATTTTTAATTAAATTATTCAATCGTTACTTTTTTAAGAGTTCCTCGTGCTTGCGCACCTGAAGGCAGGAGATTAGACCCTTACTGTAGCTCTGCAAACGCCACAGGTATTTTCCTGCTCCCAGATTCCCTCCCTCCAGACAGACGGACAGGGTTCCGCCTTGTTCATAGGGTGTCTGGTTAATCCTTCTAGTTTAACACTCCCCAACATAAAAGGGTAGTTTTAAGATGGGATTGATTCCAGCATGGAAAGCAGCCAATATTGGGCTCAAAAATCCGTTTGCAAGTGTGTGAAACACGAATTGTGCATCAAATGTGAAATAAAAAAAAAAAATGCTGGAAACGGAGCAGGCATCTTGGCTGTTTAAGGGGCTGCGCCTCGTTTTATGTGCAGCACCACCACTATGCAGGATTTTTACTCTGCTCTACCAAACATCTGAATTCTACCCATACCACCTACTGAAAGTCCAATTTTGTCTCCATTCCACTTAATTCTGGGCTTTTCCCTGGGAGATCCTGCCAAACAGTGTTAGAATCACTTGTGGTTGCATGGGATGTGCAAACAGCCCCTTGCATGCAAAACTGGAAAGCCTCCGAGGGGAAATGTTTTACCCGCTAGTGAGCCGGCCAGGAAACGTCTTCAGGATAAAAAATGAGGTGCAAACCGCAGCAGAATACAGCATTTTAAAACAAAAAGTTGATTTGAACACCATCAGGGTGCTCTGCAAACTCCCACCCACAAAACATCACTATGCTGGAGCATCCTTGCGAGCATAAAAGCCGGAAAAACTGCTGCCAAGATCAGGCGGGCTCTAAATAACTTAAATCATATTATATATGGTCAGTGGGACACGTAATCAGATGATTAATGGGTTTATAAACATGCTGGAGAGCTCTCCCAAAAAGGAGACTGGCTGTATGGATTACCCCTCCTCTTATGTATTAGAATCATAGAATGGTTCAGGTTGGAAGGGACCTTAAAGATCACCCAGTGCCACCCCCTGCCCTGGGCAGGGACACCTCCCACCAGACCAGGTTGCTCCAAGCCCCGTCCAGCCTGGCCTTGAACCCCTCCAGGGATGGGGCAGCCACAGCTTCTCTGGGCAACCTGGGCCAGGGGCTCACCAGCCTCACAGCAAAGAATTTCTTCCTGATATCCAACCTAAATCTCCCCTCTTTCAGTTTGAAACTGTTCCCCCTCGTCCTATTGCTCCCCTCCCTGATCCAGAGTCCCTCCTCATCTCTCCTGGAGCCTCTTTAGGGACTGGAAGGGGCTGGAAGGTCTCCCTGGAGCCTTCTCTTCTCCAGGCTGAACCCCCCCAACTCTCTCAGCCTGTCCTCACAGCAGAGGGGCTCCAGCCCTTGGCGCATCTTTGTGGCCTCCTCTGGACCGGCTCCAACATCCCTCTTGTGCCGAGGGCTCCAAAGCTGGACTCAGTACTCCATGGGGGTCTCCCCAGAGCAGAGCAGAGGGGCAGAATCCCCCCCTT